>CAUYQU010005949.1:0-34938 GCA_963574635.1 Cheracebus regulus
TCGTCTTTGTAATTGCCGACTTTCAGATTGGGTCTCTGAGTGGATGTCCGGCTTGTTGGTGATGAAGTTTTTTCTGTTTCTTAGTTTTCCTTCGGGGGGGCGCCCCTTCCCCACAGAGCTGGGCCTTCCCGGGTTCAGCTGTGCTTTCTCTGTCCTCAGCACTTCCAATTGCCGTTCTCCTTGTGGGGATGGGACCAGCGGAGCCCGACTAAAAGGGCAACCAGTCCCGTACACTCCGCACTGAGAAGCGCCGCGCCGGCCAAAAGAGTCGCGCTGGCGACCCGTGCGGCTCCGTTGCCGGGAATCCCCCAGTCTGTGGGCATCAAAAATTCGTCTGCAATTGTGGCATCCACTTGCTCTCTGTGCCTTCACCGGGAGCCACAATCCTGAGCTGCCGCTACGTGGCCATCTTGGATCTCTCTCCCTATTTCCTGGATTTAACAAAGAACTTAACCATATTTTTCTTCTCTTTTAAAGAAACCGTGAAAAACAAAATGCACTGGACATTTAAAAAGATGATTTTATTCAGTTTATTGCAATAGAAAGGGCATTTATTAATGAGAAACACCTCAAAGAGAAGGAAGGAGGTCAAGGGCTTCAAAGAGCCAGGTGTGCAAGTGAGTCACATTCACTGAGGAAGGGCAGAGGTGGGTCTGATCTCGGAATATGTGAGAGCAGAGTGGTCATTTCTCAGAATACGAAATGTGTGGGGATTTCCAGACCTTTGCTACTTTCCAGGAACACACGGGCTCAGATGCAGTTCAGCATTGTCAGAACCACATTGTCGCTGTTCCTCCCTTTCAGCCCTGCTGAATCATAATACTACTTTTGGTCAGTGATGGGGCCAAGTGTAGAAAAGAGATTTCACGAAGTCACTGAGAGAAAATTACAATAGTTTTCTTTTGAATATATTGATACTTTGTTTGTCATAGGAAAGACTAAACTACATTTTATTATCAGTTGAATTATTTGAAGGATTTGATATTACTCTTAATCCTAGGATCAATGCAATTCATTACATAAACCTACTTTCTGCAAAAGTGTTTCAAAGGCTTTCCACAAAACTGCTGCTAGTTGACCACTCCTTACCTGAGACCATCAAAAACAGGTGAAATTATAATGTCATTAGCAGCTCTTTTGAAACACATTTTGTATTGTGAAATAAGACTTTCTGAAGTTTGAGGTACAAGCCAGTGTCCTTTAAAAGTGACATATATATTGCAATATTCCAAAACTAGCTAATTCAACAAGGCATCTTAAGTAAGGAAGAAGGCCCTTAACATTTACGTAATTTCTTTTACTTCATCAGCGATCATTAAGGCAGGTGTTTCAATATTTTGTACTTCAAAGAAGTGTTATAAACCTAAACCCACAAATCAAATAAATTTTGGGGTAAATCACACCACCCAAAGTAACTTAAAATATATTCTTAAAATTAGGTTGTATCTTGGGCAAGGGCACATCTAAATTAAATCATGAATCAATGGGAAAGAGTCCTTGGGACCAGCTAAATTGCTTTTAAATAAATATGCAGCTCAGGTAGACAAAAGAGAATGGGAAGGTTTTGTGAAAATGAACTTTAATAACTGAATATGATTTATAAAGATAATATGAATTAGAAGCAGGTAAGAAAATAAGGCAAAAGAAAGACAAGGACAGAAGTTTAAAATGTGGCTGCTCTGCAAAACAATGTCCTGAATGTCCCGTAGTGTGTATCTTGGGGGGAGATTTGAATTTGAAAATAGAATAAACTATATTTGATTATTTGGGATATTATCCTGGTCTATATTAATGTAATCAGATGATTATTGCTTATTTGTATAAAAGATATTATGCCTCTATTCAATAAGAGCAATTAATTGCATGTTGGTCACCAAGTAATCAATGCAACATGCTATCCTGACTAAAATAATTGGCCCATTTCACATTATTCAAGTTATTTGAATCACTTAATTCCATCATGATGTTGTCATTTACCCCTTTGATGTAATGGTTGTACTGACGGAATTTCTGGTGAGTTCTACTTTGTTCATGTGGGCTATTCGTTTATTATATTGCTGAACCACGTTTTATATGAAATAACCTGAACTTGCAGTAGGTGCAGACAGAAAATGGCTTTATTTTTCACCATCTGCTATCAAACATACTCTGTTGGGTGTTCTTTCGCTGCCTTTTGCTGACATGGTAGGCAGATCCCACAGCTTTTGGGATACCATGAGTTATGTATAAAGACTTGTCTGATTTTAATCTGTTTTCCCTACCCTCCAGCCCCCAACTAGTTCAGACCTTAACCCGGGACGGAGTACAATCTGCTCTTTGATACATAGCTCCCCCCATCCTTCGTCATTCTACCGGGTCTGGAGTAGGGACTCGACGGAGAGAATGAGGGAAATAACTGAAGAAGTGTCTTTACTTAAAGTCTCTTTACTTTACTTCAGCTCTCTTGGTCTGTTGCTGTTCTCGGTGGCAGGCAGGGCTGAGCATGCAGTTCACCAGGGCCCTCACCCTTGGGGTTTAATGCTTTGGAGTCACCATCTTGAAATTCACAATAATCTAATCTTTGAATTTGTTTTGGGAATGAAGTCTGAAGGAAGAAGGGAGGAAACTGCTCGTACCTGGCTGTGGTACACACAGTTCTGCCCGTGTCCCACCTTGTGGGATGGTTCTGGACCCCTCTTTCTCACCCCCATCTCCTGCCAGGCCCAGTGTCCTGCTGCTCGCTGCCCCAGGCAAAGGCCTAGACACAGATGCGGAGAAGGCTGGGATGGGGTGCACCTTCCACGGCATTTGGGGCTGGTCATGGTGGCAGCCAACTCTGCCATGGGCTCTCAGCGCTGCAGTGTGTTTAGAGGGCACCCAGGCCGGAGCAAGGCCCTTGCCCGCTCCCTATGCAAGTAATTAGCGTGTCCTGGCTCGCAGGTCGCCATCTCTTGGTGTTCCCCCATCTGCTGAGAGTTGGGAAGATTGATGTCCCCATCCCTGGCCAGGCACAGCAGTATTGGCCCAGTGGCTAGCAGGAGGGAGATCACGGCAGCCTGTGGCCACGTGCTCCCGAGCACACATGGGCACTGTAAGCTAAAAATAAAACGTTAAGCCCCTTACTGACTGAAAGAACCCTCTGTGGGCAAAGGGACCCCAGAAAATCCTTTAAATGGAGTTCATGGCCATGATGGAACAGGTCAGAAAAGCCTCGTTATATTCCCCTCCCTTTTATGGTTTTGACACAACTCACCTGAAAGTATGGCAAAATAGAGATCTTAAGACAGATGGAACAGACCCTGTGGGAATAAGACGTCAAATTATAAACAGGACCTCAGGCCATGCCAGGCAAGGGTTGAGTTACTCACCCCTGCACTTAGAGAAAAATCAACTACGTTCTAACTGCCACAAGGCTTTTATTTTTCTCTAGCAGCTAAACAAGTGCTAGCCTGAAATAAGCAATATTAAAACAATTGTAGCTTAGCACTGGACCATAACTAACTGACCTCCTATTCTACCAGCCCTAACTTCAGCTTTGATTAGTCAAGAGACTGATTTCATAATTTTCTCCTGATAAGAAGACCACCGACCATAGGCTGGTTCTGGTAGGTTTTCGGAGGTTGTGTACTTGCCAGACTTTGCATCCTAAAAACACCTTTTGACATATAGAGCCTAATTGTAGTATATTTAAATGTTAGGTCTCCACCTCAGAATGAACATGGGTCATATGTTATTAAATGCATGCATATTTGTTCCATATGCAAATGTCAGGGCCACCTTCATGAACATTCACAGCATTTCCCATAACCTGCTGAGCAGTATGTTCAGCCAATGGGTTCAGCATTAAGGTCCCGCCTCCTTCCCTGCTCCTTTGAAAGTGCGTCTCTCTGGGCTTGGCTAGAAGCATGCTTCCCAGCCTGAGGGATGGGCACCTTACAGGGAATGATCCTTTATGAAAAATAAAGTCTTCTTTCCTTTCCAATTTTCTAACTTTTTTTTCTTAATTTAGCAGCACGCAGTGGCCTGCAGGGTCCTGGGTGCTCATGAATGTCTGCACTCACCTTCCTGCTCCAGAGTAGAGCACAGCATTTAGTAGCAAATAGAAGATAATCACCCTGATAGTGAAGAAGGAGAGACAAAAGAAGGGAATGGTTTTATATTTCAGTACCTTTAATGACACTCTTTTGAAAAGGGGCTCTACATTTTCATTTTGCAAGGTGACCCACAAATTATGTAGCAAGCCCTGGTGACAGCTATTCAAATGTTGAAGCTTTCAAGGGATGCAGGGTGTGAGAGAAAGTAGCATATATCTGCTTTTGGCCAGCCACGTAGCCCTTGCTATGAAGAAGCAATGTTTGCTCATTCTGCTTGTCAGCCCACCTTCAGAAACCCCTGACTCAGTAACAAGCACAGCCCCCGGAAGAATGCCTTAAAGATGACAAGCAGGACAGAGCACAGATTCCCACCTCTCTTTCCGGAATCACTGCATTTTTAGAAAAGATAAGTTCAATGACCCAGCTCTTGCCTCTCGTCTTGCCCATAAGATAACATCTGACAGGGTTAATAATGATGCCTCTGTGATCTATAACCAGATGTACTCTTGCACCCAAACTGAGGAGATTTTGCTCTAATGTAACTTCTGAGTACACTTGATGTCGCTTCTGAACACGCACAGAACCTCCACTACCTAATGCGTAAGTCATGGGTTGAAACACTGCTTTGGAGCAGTCTAACAGAAACTCTGAAAGGCTCTCCCTAGCTGCAATCGTCAGTAAGGCTCTGAGTGAAATTAATTTTAATTCTTTGAAAGTCTAGCTTTTTCTTTAGTTGACAAGGAGAAGGCTGATTTGGAGGTACTGGGTTTCTTGACATTAACCTTGAGATCGCTGGCACACCACCTGAGACCCTGTGTCTCTTTTCCTGTCTGGGCCAATGGACCCCAGTGCCTCCTGGTCCAGTATGCCACTGTTTGTCACCTTTCCCCACCAACCACTCAGCCCAGAGGATGCTCAGCAGTCCTTGATGTGACAATCTGTGTGAGAGCAGACTGCCCTCACGCTGCCTTTTTGCCTCGGAATGCTGTGATGAGGTCACCAGCCAACTCTTTCTTTAGGGTGCTCCGGGTGAGAAGCGGCCGCCACATTCCCAGGGCCACATCTCCAGAGTGCAAGAACTTTCCAACCCCAGTAGGGTCTTCTCTGACAGCAGGCCCAGAGCAGACCAGCAGACTCCACAGCTAGGTAAGCATCGAGTCAGATACCCTCCTGCAGAGAACCCAGGCCTCCCTGCTGGGCTCTGGAGTCCCTCTCACTTGACTAGGGGGAGGGAGGGACATGCTACAGAAATTTCAGCTAGCCTGAAAATCTATGATTTCCAAAACTCCCCACTTCCACAAATCTCCCCTAACTTTCCTTCTCCTTATATAGCCTGAATGTGAGTGATGGTCACAGGACTGCCTTGGGCCATTTCAGTAAGCCCTACAGGTCACTGTCTAACATCTCCTCTTGAGAATATATGTAAATGTGCTGTTTAACTGCAGTATATATACTGTGAGATTAAGAGCTGGGGTAGAAGGTACTGCCAGGAGGAATTCAGTAATGTCTAGATAAATGTAGGCTGTTTCAACTAGGGGTGGAAGCACAATCGCCGTTTGGGGGATGGAGGCTAGGGATGCTATGATACATCCTGCAGTGCATGGGACAGCCTCCCACACAAAGATTTACAGACCAAAATGTTGGTGCTACCAAGGCTAAGAAACCCTGCTCTAATACCAGGTGGCACCGATTAAAATCTTGGTTCCATCTCCATGACTCTGTGACCTTTGGCTAAGAACTTTGTTTCCTAGGGCCTCAGTTTCGTCACATGTAAAATTTGGATAGTTATAGTATCCTCCTTTTAGATTTTTGTGTGTATTAACAAGGTTGCATACTCCATTTTCAAAAAGGGCCTGAAAAATGAAAAGTGGTGTTGAACAAATAAAAAATAATAATATTGTCTCCAGTTTTGGAGATTCAACTGAAATTTCAAGTCAAAATCCCACAGACCTTATTTCATTAGAAGTTATGCCTCTGGGTTTATAAATATTTGTCTGTAATTTTCTTTTTCAGCTATTTTCCTTTTCTATATTCAGAAAGTTTATATGAGGTATATTTTTCTCTTTCTTGAAAATTTTTAAAAAATTCATCGGCAGACCCATCAGTACCTGACGAGTACCACCTTAGTTGGTCATTTTTAAGTCATTATGATAAAATTTTAAAGGAAAATAAGTAAACTAATGTTGCATAGTGATGCTGGGGACTCCTCATCACTATATACAACAGAGATATATGTATACACTCTGTTAGTCTCCTAGGAAACATTTTAATAGGAGTTTGTTTACCTTTTAGCAAACCAATCCAAAGTGTGTGAGCAGAAAGCATCTCTGCAGGAGTTTGTATTTTTATAAAAATCATGGGCAAGTCTATTTCGAGATTTATGATAACATGATAAGAAAACATCTGTGTAAGGAAAAGTCATTGGAAAATCCTGAGGCATATTTTCACCTGCAAGTGCTGAGCTGTTTGAGAAAGGAGGTCTGCAGAATCATTTAATTTAGGAAAGGTCATGCAGCCTAACACCAACTTTCCTATAGGCACAGGCTGTCAAAGAAATTGGACTCCAAGCAAGAAAAGAAATGGGGACCCTAACCCAACTGAATTTCGTGAACACTGAGTAACTGCTCTGTGAATAACTCTTTCAGTTCTCAGAATTAAAGAAGGCATATTTCTTGCTCCCAAGGAGTTTAAACCATAGTTACATATATATGCAAAATATAATTTCAAGCACTCATGATATGCTTGTTATCAAGTTAAATATATTGAGCTCTATGAATACAGCCTTTAAAGACCAGCCGGGTGCAGAGGCTCAAACCTGTCATCCCAGCACTTTGGGAGGCTGAGGCTGGTGGATCTCAAGGTCAGGAGATCAAGACCACTCTGGATAGCACCGTGAAACCCCATCTGTACTAAAAATACAAAGATTAGGCAGGCCTGGTGGCAGGCGCCTGTAGTACCAGCTACTCAGGAGGCTGAGGAAGGAGAATTGCTTGAACCCAGGAGGTGGAGGTTGCGATGAGTGAGATCATGCCACTGCACTCCAGCCTGGGCAACGGAGCGAGACTCTGTCCCCTGAAAAAACAAACAAAAAAACCCCCAAGACCAAAACAAAAGACCTCAGCCTGGTTCATTCTTAAACACATTTGACTTTTCTGAAGGTACTAAGAGACCAAGATTATCCCATGGTGATATGACATCAATTTGAAGATGCCTTTCTTGATGAGTTGTGTAAATTAAGTGAAGTATGCATGTATAAAAGGCATTTAATTCATTCTATGGAATCATACATTTAATTTATTCTATGGAATCATGTTCAAGATATCATAACAGATTTAACAATAATGCCTCTCACACTGAATAGCATTTTATAGTTTTGAAACTCTTTTGCTTATCCATCTCACCTGCAGCTCACAGCTTCTTTCTGAGTTAGATGAAATTAATCACTTTTGGAGAAACATAAAGAGAGGTCCAAAGACTATTACTTGATAGGCAGCTTGGCTGCTATGGTCTGAATGTATGTCCCCACCCTGGATCCATATACTGAAACGGAATCACCAATGTGATTAGGAGGTGGGGCCTTTGGGAGGTCATTAGGTCATGAGGCTAAAGCCTTATAAATGGGATTATAAAGAGGCCCCACAGAGTTGCCTTTCTGCTTCCACCATGTGAAGATGCAGCTAGAAGCTGTCCTCTGTGAACCAGAGAGCACGCCTCCAAAACTGCAAGACATCCATTTTTGTTGCTTCTAAGCCACCCAGTCTAGGGTATTTTCTTACAGCAGCCCAAACAAAAACAATGGGCTGTCAAATGACTTTGCAAGTTTGAGCAAGTTACTTAACCTTGATATGTCTGTTTCCTTATATTAAAAAGTTAGGTCAATATAGTGGTATAAATATTAAAGTCATATACAAGAAAGACATTATTTAGCCCTTTTCTGGACCAAAGTGAATACAAACACATAGGGGGCAGTACTCACATAGTTTAAAGCAACGTGTGTTTCCTGGAGTTGTACAACACAGTAGCATCATAAAATAAAGCTTTAAAACAAAAATATAAATATTCATCATTTTATACGTTCTTCAGTGTTCATAGACAGAATGATAATTCCAATCAGACTGATTTTTTTCTTCTAATGCCCTTTGAAAACTGGAGCACGAACCCTTAAGCTTATGGAATTTGAGTGCCAAGAGGGATATCACAGTACATCTGGTGCAATCTTACTTTATAAATGAGGAAAGTGAATGTTAGCAAAGAGAGTTTTCCAAATTCATATACCTGGCCCCTCCAGAGTTAGATCCAATAACCATAAAAAGTACATTTACACACTATCATTTCTAGATTCTTTGCACCCAGCACCATTGGGACTGGATCCAGGAGTAGGACAGGGTTGCACGTTTGCAGCCTGATGCCCAGGCTGGCCAGGCCTGGTGCAGAACCACAGTGAGGTGGCTGAAACCTGAAAGCTCCACAGGAAGAAGAGCCGAGGAGACCACAGAAGAAGAAGACAGACGTGGCTCTGAAGAGTCTTTTAACAAAGCAACCCAAAGGGTGTGAACATCAAGCACCTCTGCAGAAATGTAACTTATAAGACTCAGGTATGAGTCTATTCAGGGTTTATGGCCAAGACATGGAGAGAATTCTCTCTTCTCTCCTTGGCATCTTGTTCCCTAGATCCAAAGGAGAAGCACTAGTCTGTCGATTGATAAATCTGGAGGTTTCTGAAGGCTTTTCCAGACATATCTTGAAAGCTGCCGTCTACAGCACTGTTTTCATCAGAGAATTAATTTCAAAAATAAAATAAGTGACTTTTAAATGAACCTCTGGTGGGGACTGGATAGCAGTCTGCATCTTGTCCTTGAGAATAACTTTTTTTAAAAAGTACCAGAAACAGCACATTTAGGAAGGCCATAGATTCTAGAAGCCTCGCAGGCAAGGTTGCAGACCATCTTCTCCACTCCCATCCCACCCCACCCTTACTTTCTCACCTCCTCTCTCTCCTTCCTTTCTTCCTTTTTTTTTCTCTCTCTCTTTCTCTCTTTGATGGGGTTTCCCTCTTGTCACCCAGGCTGGAGTACAGTGGTGCAATCTTGGCTCACTGCAACCCCTGCCTCCTGGGTTCAAGCTGGGTTCAGGCAATTCTCCTGCCCCAGCCTCCCCAGTAGCTGGGATTACAGACTGGCACCACCATGCCTGGGTAATTTTTTGGATTTTTACTAGAGACGGGGATTCACCACCTTGGCCAGGCTGGTCTCAAACTCCTGACCTCAGGTGATCTGCCCACCTCAGCCTCCCAAAGTGCTGGGATTACAGGCATGAGCCACTGTGCCCAACACTTCCTCCTTTCCTTCACAGGCATGATAAGCACTATTTAGGTCTGAAGATGGAACTGTCATGACTTTTTTGCTTGTCATACCAAGAAATCGGAATTATAGTAAAAAAAATCAGGGAGAACATACTGATAGACTAGTTTTACATCAGAGGAACTCCTACACAAGGTGTATGATTTTTCCCAGAGAAGCCGACTTCAATATGTACTTTTATTCTGTTAGACATCCTAGGACTATCTTATATTTTGGGAAAATGATATTTCGTGTTGACATTGTAACTTTTTTCTACAACAGACACAACGTACTGCTTTTTCAAGTGATGGACGGGTGAGAATTTTCCTTTATCTGAATCCCGGGAACATCAATATTATTCTATATTATCTTGAGTAGATATCTTGCAGTTAAAATAAAGAGCAAAGTATATTACCAACAGCATATCAACTAGAGATTTTAGTTGTTGGCTATTTTCTTTTCTGTAAGGGCTAAATTTGATGTTACCCTTGTTTTTCCGACTGGAACCTGCCAGGAAGCTGACTAGTTATATGACTGTTAGTAAAACGTGAAATAGACCAACAGTTGACTGACTGGTTGGCTCTAATCTTGTTTCTGTGTCTTCCTAGCTGTGTGACCTTGTGCAAGTTAGTTAACGTCTCCTGACTCAGTTTCCTCAACTGTTAAATGGAGGTAACTGCAAGGTTGTGGTGAGGATCTAGTGAGGAGATCTAGCGTGGTGCCTACAGCCAGGAAGAACTCAAATCAAGACTTGCTATTATTGTTAGTTTTAGACAAATATTAGACAAGGGTGTACTTTGTTCCCATTTGCTCATGTGCCACTTGACCACGAGAAACAGCCACTGGTCTCAGTCACCTTGACAGAATTAAATATCGACTTCCTTTTGGTCCTCTGGCTGTCAACAAAGAAAGGCACAGGCCCACTGATCACCCTGCCCACTCATTTGTGTCTCCTGACCCGATCCAAATGTTCCAGAGAATACCCAAAGCAGGGGTGTTAGGCCGAAAGGACTCAAATAACTAACTGCATTTCTTCTTTGTATAGCCACAGTCGCAACGAATTTCCAGTATCTTTTAAAACCAGGATTGATTCTCTCCAGGAGCGAGACGATATAAACGACAGTCGACTTGTACAAATCATGCTTGTGTAGCCACAGCGCCCATGAGAAAGCCACGGGAGATCCCAGACCCCCGCTCCCTAAACTTGAGCAGCTGGTATTCCTTCTTCAGGCCTGTTTCCCCATTCATAAAGGAACGACTTGCACCAAAATGCGCCCCCAAATCCTCTCCTTCCGTCCCAAGTTAAAAGAAAAAAAAAGGTAGTCAGGTGGGTGGCTCACACCGATCATCCAGCCATGTGGGAGGCTGAAGCGGGAGGATCGCCTGAGCCCGGGAGGTGGAGGCTGCCGTGGGCCGAGCTCGCTCCACTGCACTTCAGCCTGGTCGACACTCATATACCAAAAAATTTGAGAAAAATTAAAAGGCCATTTATTTCCTTCCATATGCTAGAACACGAAGCACGACCCCGCAGCCAAGCCCCGGAGCTCCAGCGGACTGGCGCGCGGCGGAGGGCGTGGGCAGGAGCGCCGCCGGGAACGTGCCCACGCCGCCCCGCCCCCAGTCTCGCGCGCGCACGCCGCCCCGCCCCCAGCCTCCAGGGCCCAGCCGCCCCGCCCCCAGCCTCGCGCGCCCAGCCGCCCCGCCCCCAGCCGCCACGTGCTCACGCCGCCCCGACCCCAAACGCCCCGCCCCCAGCCGCCGCGTAGTGGGCTCGCGGCCGCGCGCAACAGTCCGTGGCAGGTGAGTGAGGCGCGCGGCGCCCGGGAAGGCGGGGTCGTGCGGGATTCCGCGGGGCGCGCGCCGCTGCTTTAGCCACCAGGGCCCGGGTGCGGGTCTGGGGGACCTGCGGGGCCGGCTGGAAGCCTCGGAGGCCGGCGCTGTGGGTGCGGACCCGCAGACGCGCGCCCAAGCGCCCCACCTCCCCGGAGCCCGGGGCGGGGTGGGTGCGGCTGGGACCTAGGGGTAGGGTCGCGGAAGCCTTGGGCACAGAGAGTCGCGCGAGCGCTCTGCTGATGGTCCCGAGGCCGGTGACGAGCGCTCGCAAAGTCTGGAGGCTTAGCTGGGAGGGTGGTGCCGGCCTCGGCCGGTGGCGGCAGAACCGCCTGTGCTAGCGTGGCTTCCACGTGGGCCGCGCCGCCGGGCGTCAGATCGGGCCTGACAGGTACGCTTTCCAGCTGGGAAGCCTGAAGTTCAGGCGCGTGCAAAGAAAGGAAGCTGCGTGACATCCTATGCTGCCGACTCATTCACCAGCGAATAATTCCACAGTGATTGGCCGACGGCTGGGTTGTCCACCAGGTCACTGAGACCACGTTATTACTGTTTCAGGAAGGAAGAGGATCTGATCTCACCACTCATTGGCTGTAAATTTGGTGTCTCGGGTTTCGTTTCACGGGGCTCATCTTTGAGCGGAGGAACCTGATTTACCCAGCTGCTTCCGCTGGTACTGGTTTTTGCCTCCTGGACATCAAGCTTTGTAACCTCATGGTCACCAGAATACATTGAGGTACAGTCCGTTTCCTCTCTAAAATAAAACTAAAAAGATAACAGCTGATCACCCTTTTATGTCAATAGGAGAACCAGTTTTCACTCTCTGGATTAGCATATCTCTGAGCCAAGAAGAAATGTTTTAGGTCAGCCTAGGCAACCTTGTTCCAAGCAGTATATAATTTCTGACAGCCGTGTGTGTTTAACCGAGCTGCGTTTGACTCTTGTCCTCCATTAGTGGGCCTGTAATTCATCTAGAGAACGTGTTATGTTAATGCACATTTCTGGGCCCCAGCCATCAGAAGTGGCAATCCAGTGGGCTTGATAAAGGACCCAGAAATTTGCATGCTAACAACCTTGGTGGTAACTCTAAACTACATTCTGTAAAACACTGCCCAGGGATGTAGACGCTCATACTTCCCTCTCTGCTTTAGTAATAACTACTGATGTCTCAAGTGCCTTTTAGCTCTTTGGATACTGTTGAATCCTGAAGTGACAGCTGCCATCAGAAAAGTAATCCCCACTGCACAAGCCATCTGTTTTGTCCATAACTATTTTGTGTAAGGCCTTTGTGATTTGTCTCCAAAATTGTATGCACACAAAAGATGCAAAGGTGAAAAATTCGGCACACATTTCTTGAGGCCCTTCCTGGGATATACAAATCCCTTCCTTCAAGAGCTTCCTTATGTCTTCATGTCCTCAAATATTATAGAAAAGGAGCTTAGGATACCTTAAAAATATAGTGACTATCTGTTGCCTATAGTATGGTTGTCAACATTGATTTCTCTTATAGGATTTATCTGTGGAGTAGTCACCAAAGTATCAACTGCAAATCTTTTAATCTTTTTACATTTTAATGCTTATAGTCAAATGGAAAACCGTTGCTTTTCAAAAACTTTTCTGTAACTTTACAGAAATATTTACTCCTATTGGGGTGGTCTCTGAGGTTTATGGGCAAGCTTGTGTAGGCGCTCTTATTCTAGACAAAGCGCTTCTTTAATTACTATATTATTGGATTCTAAGATATGTGATTTACTTTTTGCTGTTTCCGAAATTGTGATATGTACCTTAAGACTTTTATATGTTTAATGTGGTAGGATGCTTCATCGGTTCTCCCCTCTGCTCTAGAAAGCTGTTAAAAGCAATGGTTGTCTTACAGAATGAGTAGTGTGAGAATCAGAGAAATGGTGTATTTGCCCAGAAACCTCTAAGCTAGGCTCCAGTTAACTGAGCCTCAAATCATTTCAACATGAACAGAGAAACAAATGATGTAACTTTTGGCAGTATGGGTAGTGAAATTTATATTCTAACAATTTAATTATAATTGTTATGCAGTCTTGAGGTTTATTTTGTTAGTGATTGTAGATGGGAAAGCTTCTTTAACTGATTTTATTTGGGCTTAAGTGTTTGGCATTCTTTAGCCACACTTTCTGGTAAATGTGCTTATACTGCGTTCATATATGATGCTTAAAGAAAACAAGCTTTTGGTTTGCATCTTCCTGCTGCTCTCTCCCCTTAAATTTTAAACTGACCAATTGTGAGAGATAAGAAATGTTTGGATGAATATAAAATTACTCTATAGGGTGCCTTTAGCAATACAAACCTAATAAACCAATCTACGTTTTTAAAAATTAAATGTGAGCAATGTGTTGTGGTCCCCAATACCATCCTTAGTTCAGCAATTTGCTAGGAGGATTCCGCCGATTTATTACAAGGAAAAGACACCAAGCACAGTCAGCAAAGGGAAGAGGCACATAGTGAAGCTCTGGGGAGACCAAGTGCAAGGCTCCAAGTCTTCCAGTGGTCGCACCGGCTGTGCTCAGTTGTGTCGACACTTGTGAAATGCTGCCAACCAGGGAAGCTTGTTAGAGACTCAGTGCCCAGGGCTTTTATTAGGGGCTGGTCACTTAGGCCACTTCTGCCTGGCACATACCAATGTTTCCAGACTCCCAGAAGGAAAGCAGATATTGATATAAACTGTAATGATTGTACATAAGTATGGTGAGCCACTCCTATCAGTTAATGGTGTGGAAACTCCCAAAATCTTACGTTCTCAGATGTCGGCCACCAGCTGCACTCTCAAAGGATAGCAGTGAGGCCACTGTGGGACCTCCTCTGCATACGCAGTACTTCTTCCTGAATCCATTTTCCTATCCCTTTGTATTTCTACAAAGGGATAGGAACATCATTTCAGAGTTCCAAGTACTAGCAATGCTGTGTCTCCACAAAGGCTTAATTCTTTCCTGGAGAATTCAAGCTGGACTGTTTCACTTAAAGGAAAAATTTTCAGAAAATGTGTCTTAACATACCACCTATCCTAAACACTAAAGTTTATTTTTTTTTCCTAGTGTAAAGCTTTACCCTTGTAGGATTTTAGTATCAATTTGTATTAGTTTTCCACTACATCCTGTGTTTCCTTATCAAAAGCACTTGGTCTTTTGAAGGAACTGAGCTGTTTAGAGAGTTTGATATTTTGACATTTCCTTTCTTAGTTTGTTTAGTTTACATCTGGGTTTAATTCTAAAGTTCTAAGTTGCAACACATCACACAGTATGTAACACATCGTTCAGGAAGCTTATTTCCCAGGCCAGAACATTGATTCCACTTAGTCTACAGTGCAGCTGAAATACTGCTTAGTTATGACCAAAGAGCAGAAAACAGTATTTTGCAATTCTGATAACTCACCAAGGTAGGAAACAATACCACTTACAAATAACAAGTCTTTGAGAAATTTTGGTTTTTATAAGTACAATAGTTCCTAACCTTTTTGCGGGGTAAGGACTCCTTTAAGAATCTGTTGAAAGCAATGGAGACCCTTCCCAGGGGGGAATGACCGAGCTAGAACTTTGCAGGCTTGGGAAATTTAAATAATTTGAATTACAGTTCTTAGAAACAGATGAGGGAGACCTGCTTTATAAGTATCAATAGTTGTGGTTTGGAGGCAGTTCTGAGGGAGCTTTGCAAGACTTGGCTATGTGACTTCTGCCACTCAACCGTCAGCAGCAGAAGCATCACCTGGGAGCATGTTAGAAATGCAGAATCTCGGCCAGGCGCGGTGGCTCAGGCCTATAATCCCAGCACTTTGGGAGGCTGAGGTGGGTGGATCACAAGGTCAGGAGATCAAGACCATCCTGGCCAACATGGTGAAACCCCCTGTCTACTAAAATTACAAAAAAATTAGCTGGGCGTGGTGGCACACGCCTGTAGTTCCAGCTACTTGGTAGACTGAGGGAGAAGAATTGCTCGAACCTAGAAGGCAGAGATTGTGGTGAGCTGAGATTGGCCTGCTGCACTGCAGCCTGAGCGACAGTGCGAGACTCCGTCTCAAAAAAAAAAAAGAAATGTAGAATCTCAGGCTCCACTTTGAAGCTAGGGAATCATAACCTGAATCATAATCATTGAGATACTCGGGTGTTCTATGTGCACCTTAAAGAAGTGCTGTGTTAGAGGTTAATGATATTGGTATTATTTAATATCTTACTTCAGTTAAAAATTTAGTTTTTCAAGACTTTAGATATAACTACTTTTAGCCTTCACTTTTCAGCCTTTAGGGATTTTGTTTCTTTAAATGAAGGGGAGTTTCTGATAAAAGTGGCAGTTTTCAGTAGTAAGCTCACAGGTGGAGGTGAGGAGGTTCAGGTGGTTAGTAAAGAAGCAGGAGAAGGCAGTGGACTGCTCCAGCCACTGGTCCAGGGCTCTGTGGTTGAGCTGCACAACAGGTGGGGCGGTGCTATGGTGAGGAGCACCTGGCAATGGGCGGCTGGTAGCGGGTCCGGGGCTCCGTGGTTGAGCCGCACAACAGGTGGGGCAGTGCTGTGGCGAGGAGCACCTGGCAGTGGGCGGCTGGTAGTTGTCCTGTAGTCAATTGTTTGTAACTCAGAGAACATCTAATTAGATGTGGGCCCTGATGCTGATGGGAGCCAAATCCAAGGTATTTGACTCTGCTGTGTCAATGGCCACAGGCTAAACCTATGACTAGGAACTGCTGAGACAGCTGAATAGTTTTGTCTAAGATAATTATACTGCCTAATAAATAATGAATACCATGACTTAGTGCTTATGTAAAAGGAAAACACGTTTTTCTTTAGATGAATATGTCATCTGAGTGGTGGTTGAGGCTGAATCATATCTTAGAAGAAACGTCATTGGCTTAAGGCTGTCTCCTATCCTGGGGGAAGTAGCTTTGACCTATGAAGAGTTCTCATGAGGTGTAATGGTCATTCAGTTGTGCGTGTGGGTGATCGACTAACACCAATGCTGGCACGCCTTGTAAACCTAACCATGTGTGTTTTGTTCTTTTGATAGGTTTGCATTTCCTTACTGCTTTATCTTGAAGACAGAATGATGCCAAAGAAAGCAAAGGCTGCAGGGAGTAGGAAGGAAGAGGGGCCAGTTCCCTGTAAGCTGATGAAGGTAGAAGCAGCTGGGGGGCCTTCAGCTTTCAACTTTGACAGTCCCAGTAGTCTCTTTGAAAGTTTAATCTCACCCATCAAGACAGAGACTTTTTTCAAGGAATTCTGGGAGCAGAAGCCCCTTCTCATTCAGAGGGATGACCCTGCACTGGCCACATACTATGGGTCCCTGTTCAAGCTAACGGATCTGAAGAGTCTGTGCAGTCAGGGGATGTACTATGGAAGAGACGTGAATGTCTGCCGGTGTGTCAGTGGGAAGAAGAAGGTTTTAAATAAAGATGGCAAAGCACACTTTCTTCAGCTGAGAAAAGATTTTGATCAGAAAAGGGCAACGATTCAGTTTCACCAACCTCAGAGATTTAAGGTAACCAGTTTCCCCATTGCAGAATCCTCACACAATTTAAAGTACTAGCATTTGGCCACAGATCAACAAAAGGGTAAATAGGTCGTTTCATGATGGTCAGGCTCCTCCCAGTTTGAGAAGGAGTAGCACCTCTTTGCTCTAAATGCATTCTCACTAGGGTTAAAGTTATGTGTTATGTTTTGGTTAAACTGTTAGAAACTGCAACAACTCAGCATAGACATTCTTGGGTATCATCGAGCTGTTAAAACAATTATATTGCAAGTTTCTAAAGTTATTAAAGTGGCATTACAATGGCAGGAGTCTGTTCTGTGAGCCAGTTTATGTTTTTCTGTATGATGGACATTTCTGTTTGGTTTGTCACATCACTATAATTTACGGCATGATAGCATCAAGGTGACCATTTTTCCCAGAGTTGCCTCTGTACTGCCTACATCTGAATAGAGCCTTCAGAGCCATAACCAGATCACGTACTAGATGCAAGTTCAATAAAGAGACTTCACCCTTAATTAACACCCAAATGGATGGCTTTAAGGTACAGGGTCCTGGAACTGCTCCTGGTAAGGCTTCATTGATGGAGGAAATCTTTGCTTTCTGAATGCAGAGGACTGACAAATATTTAATTTTTTTTTTCTATATCAGAGATTGACATTTGGGAAATAATTTGCCTCTTCTATGCTTGGTTTCTACATTTATACAATGCAGATTTAGTATGAGCTAATCTGTTTCCCTCAAGGTTTGAGATCTTTATCTTGTCTCAAGACAGATGGCCCAGAACAGGTGAGGGCTGTTCTGAATTTTAGATAAACTTGTATTTCCATTCAGAAACCCCCTTCCGTGATCCTTCGTTAAATCAAAATGGCAACATGGGAGGAGAAAGAGAGGGCTTTATCCGGTTCTTTATTGAGAGAAATGGATTCTAGCTTTATTGATGGCTTCTGGGGCTCTGTCATCAGTTACCAATAGTGTTTCCAGTGATTTAACTCGAGGTGGCTTGTTACATCCCACTGGGCTTCGTCTGGTGAATGCCCTTCCCTTTCCTTCTTGTCTAAAAGATTCTGAACCTATTCATACTCTGTATGAAGTGTAAGTACTCTTAGGTTTTTCACAAGTCCTGATTCCAGTTGTTCCATCTCAAGCAATCAAAGTTGATTGTCCCTGAAATGCTTACCTTCTGGCCTAGGCACTCAAAAAGAATTTACAAATCATTTCTCAAACCAAGTTAGGATTTGAATTCAGAAAATATGGACACCATCGATACAATGCTTCTCTCTGAATTAGTGACTAGAAGTAGCTCTTTTAAGAGTGGTTTTTAGAAACCTGAGAACTCTAAACATGGATGAATTCAGTGAATTTGATTACATGTACTTTGGGTGTAGACCAGCAGAGAGATGATATTTGGCATATGTGTGGTGTCCCGTGGCTGTCATTTCTCTACTTTAAAATCATCTCCCCCAGGGCTTTTCTCTGCTCATCCACTTAAGCCCTGCCCATTCCTCGTCTGAGATTCCAGTGTCAAAGAACCTGTTCCCGTTTACCTTGTTGACTAGGCTCTGGCTGAGTTTATTAAAGCAGAAGGATGAGCTTTCTCAGCCCAAATTCAACCCTCAGGCTAGACAAGGATGTGCCCTTTTTAAAAAGAAATCTCTACCACCATTACTGGAGAGACCCGTAAGCCATAGGAGCTCACCCTCCTACCCTAGAGTCTGAGTTCTAAATACCATATTATGAGGAGGTTTGGTGTTGTGTGTTTCTCTAATAGCATCAGAATAGAGAAAGTCTAGAGGCAGTTTATCCCTGGCCAGGTTGAGACACTTTAGAGTGAATGCAGCCCTTTGTTCATTGGGTCTCAGACTGTGCACAGCTTATTAGTATAGTTAGTTTAAAAACGAGTAAGGAGGTAACCAGGGAGCCATAAGTTGTTTTCACTTGCTTTGGGTAATCTATATATTAACAGTTCTGGTGAGAGAAATTACCACAATTATTTGCATTTGGCTTGGCAGACTAGAGTTTACCAAATAATTGTATATATTTTAACTTTTGAACTTTCTAATTAGCATTTGAAATTGGGCAGCTTTTGTGGACTCCATTTTCTTTTTCTTTCTTTTTTTTGGGAGGACCAACAGAGTCTTGCTCTGTGGCTCAGGCTGGAATTCAATGGTGTGATCTAGGCTCACTGGACCTCTTCCTCCTGAGGTACAGGTTCTCCTGCTTCAGACTCCCAAGTAGCTGGGATTACAGGTGCAGGCCACCACACCTGGCTAAATTTTTATATTTTCAGTAGAGATCATATAGGCCAGACTGGTCTTGAACTCCTGAACTCAAGTGATTTACCTGCCTTGGCCTCCAAAAGTGATGAAATTACAGGCCTGAGCCACCATGCCAGCTAAGAAAGCAATTCTTTTAAAAATATAATGAATGAATTTCTAAGAATTTTAACCAGATGCAAAAAAATCTTTACAATGAAATATATAAATCAATAAAAGAGGCTGGGCATGGTGGCTCACCCCTGTAATCCCAGCACTTTGGGAGGCTGAGGTGGGTGGATTGCCTGAAGTCAGGAGTTCAAGACCAGCCTGGCCAATATGGTGAAACCCCATCTTTACTAAAAATACAAAAACATAGCAGGGGATGGTGGAGGGTACACGTAATCCCAGCTACTTGGGAGGCTGAGGCAGGAGAATCGCTTGAACCCAGGAATTTGCAGTGAGCAGAGATTGTGCCACTGCACTCCAGCCTGGGCGAAAACAGCAAAACTCTGTCTCAAATAAAAAAGAAAAAAGAAAAAAATCTTCATATTTATGGATTGAAAGAATAAATATTGTTAAAGTACAATATTCTCTAAAGTAATCTATGGATTCAACAAACTCCCTATCAAAATTCCAGTGGCATTTTTTTGTTTACAGTAATAAAAAAATACAATTCTAAAATTTATAAGAAACTACAATAAACCTCAAATAGCCAAAGCAATCCTGAGGAAAAAGAACAAAGCCCAGGTACATAGTATTTTATAATTTCAAACTATATTTCAAGAATATAGTAATAAAAAGAGGATGGAATGTACAGAAAATTAACATAAAAACCAAAAGAGACCAGGCATGGTGGCTCATGACTGTAATCCCAGCAATTTGGGAAGTCGAGGAGGGTGGATCATCTGAGGTCAGGAGTTCAAGACCGACCTGACCAACGTGGAGAAACCTCATCTCTACTAAAAATACAATATTAGCCAGGCATCAGGGCACATGCCTGTAATCCCAGCTACCTGGGAGTCTGAGGCAGAAGAATCATTTGACTCAGGAGGCAGAGTTTGCGGTGAGCTAAGATCGCACCACTGCACTCCAGCCTGGGTGACACAGCGAGCCTCTATCTCAAAAAAAAACAAGACAAAACAAAACAAAAAATCAATAGAACAGAGACCACTACTGTCATACATTTTAGACATGATGCAAAAAGAGAACTAAAAGAATAGTTTAATGTAAAGTTTCTCAAAATAATGCAGGTATCTGTGTGTCCCCCAAAATAATGAAAAAGCAGTCAGATTGTGCAGTCTCATATATTATGAAGAGGACTTTGGCTCTCACTGTAAATTTGAAGGAAGCTGAATGAAGGGAAAGTAGAATCCTTAGAGAATTTCAAAGCCAAAGAGAGAAGATGGCCCTATGTAAAAACAAAACAAGTGCTTAAACACCTCAGGCTTCCCAGACACTATTTGCTTTGAAACACAGCTTCCCAAAACACATTGTAGGGGACTGGCTTTTTTTTCCTAATCTTCCAACCTTTCATCTATGTCAACTGTTTTATTCACTCTCACCTACCTGGAGGTGTGGCTACCATACTGTCTCTCTTCACATTCCAGGGATCTTTTCCTTGCTGCAGACAGGTGATCCAATCTGGTGTAGAGACAGCAATACCTGTTTTATTAAAAATAAATAACATGAATCTTGCTCATACTCTCTAATTACAAACCTAGTACCGTGCTTAGTAAAGAGAATGTCATAGAATATTCTAAAAAATTAATCCCAAAATACTATTTAATGACAGAAAGTTCTTAACATTTAGAAAATATTTCAAATTTGTAGGTCCGTAGTTTCACTATCCTGTACTCATGAGTCAAAAATTAGTGGTGGCAAATCGGTTTTAACATAGGGGCAACAATACACCATTAAATTTCTGAAATTACCACTACTCTAGAGTGAAGGATTCAGACCAGCTCAGGAATGTAAAGTTCAGGCCAAAATAAAACATCTTGAAGAAAGTTTTTTCTACATGAACAATTCCTCAAGATTTCTTGAAAACAGGGATCAGAAACTCATCATGCAAAGCATAAATTACCACAAATTATTCTATAAAAAGAGAAATGAAACCTTTAGGATATGTAGGAATTGTGTATTAAAGTTATCCTCACCCAAGAAGACCAGGTTTCTGTAGTTCTCTAACATCACTTTTCTATACAAATCTTGCTGAGCAGTGTCCAGGCATTGCCACTCCTCCAGAGAGAATTCTATGGCCACATCTTTAAATGTCAACTGCCCCTGAAAAATACATACACATATTTACAAATGTCTGTGGGCAGAATTTATCATTTGAATTAAGGTTAAACAAGAGTAAAGAAAATTGGTTCTGACTTGTAGGAATGACTGAAATTATTCAACAATTTTCAACACAGAAATATTCTCTCATGTATTCGATAACTCTGAGAGAAGAGAATTGTATAAGATCCACAAAACCAGTGTATATATGATACTTTTGAATGCTATATTTGCATCACAAAGAATGAATTGTGCATATTTTTCAGACAAAAAAAATGTTGAGTTAGAAGGCACCTCTCAAGTTTCAATGTGTACAATAAACTGGTGATCTTGTGCAGATTTTTTTTTTTTTTTTTACACAGCACTGTGCTGGGAATAACACATTATGTGATTAAATCCTAATAACACCTTGATAGTTCACAGTTAAGTGTTCAATAATTCTCAGGATTTAGATAAAGGGCTCAGAATTAGTATTTCTTCCTTTGTTTCTCTGTCATTGATTTTCCTAAAAATATATAGACTAAGAGGTAAATATAAACAGATGAAAATAAATAAGAAAATATAGACATAGAAAGAGTTTAATATAGTTTAGAGAATTTTTTTGTTTGTAACTCATGCAGCAACTACTGGATCTGCAGGAATAGAAAAGCTGCCAAATGGAAGGTTTCTGTAAGCACTGGTTTTACTGCAAACTTTAAAAATTAAGATTTTCAAATATATAGTTTATTTTTCTTATGTACCTGCTTTTGGGTTTCAGGATATTGTGAGCACCAGCTCTAGAAAGTCAGCAGGGTTTACCAGCCAAAACTTGAATCTTTATAAATCAGTTTTTTAAGGACCCTTTATAAATCAGTTTTGTAAGGGGCCAGAACTAAGTAAGACTTTCAAAAAGGGTGAATCTGACCAGAACTGGGGCACGGAGAAGACCCTAGGTAGAATTTGTTCTCTATGCCTCTGAAGTATTTCCAGTTGTTTTTCCTAAGCTTACCTAAAAAACTTACATCCCAGAGTTTATGTAACTTTAATCTATTTTGACACTGCTCTGTTAATTTTATAACATATACTAATAAGCATTTTTTTAAATATAAACTCAAAATTTTATTGTCTTCATAAAAAAAAAAAAAAACGTTGACACTTAGAACTGGATCACTCAGCTCTTTCTCTTATCTCCTCCCAGTTCAGAATGCTTGCATCTTTTAATAGCCAGCATTCTTTCTTTCTTTCTTTTTTTTTTTAAATAAGACGGGGTTTCACCATGTTGGTCAGGCTGGTCTTGAACTCCCAACCTCAGATGATCCGCCCGCCTTGGCCTCCAAAGTGCTTGGATTATAGGCGTGAGCCACCATGCCCAGCCAATAGCCAGCATTCTCTTAGATCTGCAGTTGGGCTCACTGCACTCAAGCCTCAGCATAATCTTCTTTGTAGTTTTAGCCTTTTTCCAAAAAATTGGCTTAGTTTGCCCACCATAGACACTCTGCTTTCTGTCATAACACTGCTTTCCCTGGGCATACAAAGAATCCTTGCCCTTCTTGTACTGTGTCATTTTGTGGGGTTGGTGTTTGCCACACTTCTTACGGAAAGCCCGGCAGGTTTTAGGAATGTTCACCATGTGTGCTTAAGCGCTATCAGCACAGAAAGCACTAATAAGCAATTTAAATGAATCTTTTAAAGTTTTCTAGGATAATTTTATTAGAAGATAAATATGTATTCTCAGAAAAGTAAAAGAAGAACAAATAATCATAAAAACTCTTCAGTCCATAAATATCCCTTCAGGTAATAACAGAAGTCAAACAATATTTTTTTAAAAGTGACCCAAGGTGTTTTTTTGTTTTGTTTTTTTGCACACATCTATCCACTGCACCAACCATATTATGCCTAATTCAACCATGTATCTAGTTGCTAGTCTAGACGAAAAGTTCCTGGATGGTAGGGACCATGACTGCTTCATCTATTTTTTGAATGACCATATGAAATGGAAGCAATTAGTTTATTTGTTTAAGTCACTAGACCTCCTCTTCGTCTTTCACCCAAGTACCAGAAAACTTCACAAACTCTCATCTGGGTACCAACCAAAGTAATCTCTTGTATCAGGCAGAAGAAAACACAGGATGACTCCTTTCTCTTACACCGAGACAGAAGCAGAATTAATCATTCTTGTCAGCCTGACACAATTCTGTCTTGGATATCCTCAAATGTCTTAAAGACACCTAGCTGGTTGTCAGAGGATTCCCAGTGACCCAGGGCTGATGGCCCAATGATAAATCAGGCTGGAGAAACTCAGGTTGATTCTAAATAGAAAATGGAACTGCCTTGGTGGAGCTCCAGAAGCTGGATCATCTATCCTGATTTGCTAGCTTTTGGGTAAGAAGAAGGACAAGAATACTCCAGTATTACAATTTAAAGGTAGGTATAGTTGTGGTCACGGCTCTGGATACATTGTGGCCTTGGTCTCTTACTCTTTAAGATGCTTGTGCTGGGTGTGGTGGCTTACACCTGTAATCCCAGCACTTTGGGAGGTCAAGGCGGGCTGATCAAGAGGTCAGGAGATCGAGACCATCCTGACCAACATGGTGAAATCCTATCTCTACTAAAAATACAGAGAAGTAGCCAGGCATCGTGGCACAAGCCTGTAGTTCCAGCTACTCGGGAGGCTGAGGCAGGAGAATTGCTTGAACCCAGGAGGTGGAGATTGCAGTGAGCCAAGATCGCGTCACTGCACTGCAGCTTGAGTGACAGTGCCAGACTCCGTCTCAAAAAAAAAAAAAAATTTAAAAAAGATGCTTATTTACACTTACAGATTCTGTCATCAGATTTTATTTACACCTGGAGCCTCTCACATAACTGTAGTGGTCACTAAACAAGATCTGAAAATCTTAAAGAGCCACACTCGCAAAGGGGGAGGCAGGCTCTAAGATTTTTATGTTGACAGCAGGCACGGTGGCTCACACTTGTATTCCCAGCACTTTGGGAGGCCGAGGCGGGCCAACTATCTGATCTTTGACAAAACGGACGAGAGAAACGTGAAAAGAATTCCCTATTTAATAAATGGTGCTGGAACAACTAGCTAGTACTGTGTAGAGATTAAAACTGGTCCCTCTACTAACACCATATATAAAAATGACCTCAAGATGAATTAAAGACTTAAAGGCAAAACTTACAATTAAAAAAAAAAATACCTGGAACATAAATAACCTAGAAAATACCATTCTAGGCACAGAAACTAGCAAAGATTTTATAATAAAGATACCAAAAGCAATTGCAACAAAAGCAAAAATTGACAAATAGAACCTAATTAAAGAGTTTTTTCACAGCAAAGGAAAGTATTAACAGACTAAACAGTCTACAAAAAAAAATTGCAAACTATTCTTCTTACAGAGATTTAATATCCAGAATTAAGAAACTTAAGTTTACAAAAAGCAACATACCACTGCAATAAAAAGTAGGCAAAAAACATGAACAAATGCTTTCCAAAACACAAATATATGGGCTAGCAAAAATATTTTTTAAAATGCTCATTACATTAGAGAAATGTAAGCAAAAACAACAACAACAACAAAACTACAATGAGATACCACCTCACACCAGTCAGAATGGCTGTTGTTAAAAAAGTGAGTAATCAGGTCGGGCATGGTGGCTCACGCCTATAATCTCAGCACTTTGGGAGGCCAAGGAGGGTGAGTCATGTGAGATCAGGAGTTCAAGAGCAGCCTGGTGAACATGGCGAAACTTCATCTCTACTAAAAATCCAAGAATTAGCGGGGCATGGTGGTACACTTCTGCAGTTTCAGCTACTCAGAAGGCTGAAGCATAACAATCACCTGAACTCATGAGGCAGAGGTTACAGTGAGCTGAGATTGTGTCACTGCACTCCAGTCTAGGCAACAGAGTGAGACTGAGTCTCAAAAATGAAAGTCAATAACAGATGCTGGCAAGGTTGCAGAGACGAGAGAATGCTTATACACCATTGGTGGGAGTGTGAGTTCAAGTATTGTGAAAAGCAGCATGGCAATACCTAACAGAACTAAAAACAGGGCCGGGAGCAGTGGCTCATGCTTGTAATCCCATGACTTTCAGAGGCCGAGGCAGGCAGAACAGAAGGTCAGCAGTTCAAGACCAGCCTGGCCAATATGGTGAAACCCCGTCTCTACTGAAAATACAAAAATTAGATGGGCATGGTGGCACGCACCTGTAGTCCCAGCTACTCGGGAGGCCGAGGCAGAAGAATCATGTGAACCCAGGAGGCGAGGGTTGCAGTGAGCTGAGATCGTGCCATTGAACTTCAGCTTAGGCAACAAGAGAGAAACTCCATCTCAGAAACATAATAATAATAATCACACTGTCTTGAACAATGGCTGAACTAATTTACACTCCCATCAACAGTATAAGCATTTCTTTTTCTCCACAACCTCACCAGCATCTGTTATTTCTTTAACTTGCTAAAAAATAGCCTTTCTGACTGGCATGAGATGGTATCTTATTTGCATTTCTTTAATAATCAGTGATGTTGAGCTTTTTTTCATATGACTGTTGACCACACGAAAGTTTTCTTTTAATACATGTCTGCTCATGTCCTTTCCCAACTCTTTTTTTTTTTTTTTTTGAGACACAGTCTTGCTCTGTCACCCAGGCTGGAGTGCAGTGGCATGATTCCGGCTCACTGCAACCTCCGCCTCCCGGGTTCAAGCAATTCTCTTGTCTCAGCCTCCCCAGTAGCGGAGATTACAGGTGTTCATCACCATGCCCAACTAATATATATCTAAATATATACACATATGTATATGTATACATATATATACTTTTTTTTTATGAGACAGTTTTGCTGTTGTCCAGGCTCGAGTGCAATGGCATGATCTCCTCTCACCGCAATCTCCACCTCCGGGGTTCAAGAGAGTCTCCTGCCTCAGCCTCCCAAGTAGCTTGGATTATAGGCATGTGCCCCCATACCTGGCTAATTCTGTATTTTTAGTGGAAATGGGGTTTCTCCATGTTGGTCAGGCTGGTCTTGAACTCCCGACCTCAGGTGATCCACCTGCGTCAGCCTCCCAAAGTGCTGAGATTATAAGCGAGTCACCGCGCATGACAATATTTTGGTTTGTTGTCATTTTTTTTTTTGAGATGGAGTCTCACTCTGTCGCCCACGCTGGAGTGCAGTGGTGTGATCTCGGCTCACTGCAACTTCTGCCTCCAGGGTTCAAGCGATTCTTCTGCCTCAGTCTCCCAAGGAGCTGGGACTACAGGTTCGGGCCACCACGTCTGGCTAATTTGTATTTTTAGTAGGGATGGGGTTTCACTATGTTGGCCAGACTGGTTTCGAACTCCCGACCTTGTGATAGGCCCGCCTCGGCCTCCCAAAGTGCTAGTATTAACAGGCATGAGAGACAGCGCCCAGCCAATATTTTGTATTTTTAATAGAGATGGGGTTTTACCACGTTGGCTAGGCTAGTCTTGAACTCCTAACCTCAAGTGATCTACCCACCTTGACCTCACAAAGAGCTGGAATTACAGGCGTCAGCCACTACGCTTGGCCCTATTCATCCACTTTTTAATGGAATTGTTGCCTGCTTGTCTGCCTCCCTCCCTCCCTCTCTTTCTTTGAGATGGATTCTCACTCTGTCCCACAGGCTGGAGTGCAGTGGTGAAATCTGGGCTCACTGCAACCTCTGCCTCCTGGGTTCAAGTCATTCTCCAGGATCAGCCTCCCCAGTAGCTCGGATTACACGCGTGCACCACCACGCCCAGCTAATTTTTGTCTTTTAATAAAGACGGTTTCACCATGTTGGCCAGGCTAGTCTCGAACTCCTGACCTCAAGTGATTGCAAACGGCGCCAGCCAAGGGAGATTTTAATGCAGAAAACGCTGACTACAACATAGATATACTATATGTCTGGAAGAGGGCTCAAGGGTCCTCAACAACCCCCACCCAGGCCCTAGCTGGAGGAAAAACTTATCTGAAAACCCCCTTGCACAAGAATCTCCTACTCCACACAAACGCCCGCTCAACAGTTCACCTTATCAGCTCTCCCCCAGCTTCCCGCCCTGCCAGCCTGACCGACCAATCATCACCTGTCTCATCAGCACTCCCCTAGCTTCCCGCCCAGCTCCCGCCCCGCAGCCTGACCGACCAATCACCACCTGCCTCATCAGCTCTCCAGCACCCCCCACCACCCCAGCCCCTATAAAAGTCACAGAACAAAGAAACCCGGCGCGTGGTTGCTGGTTCTTCCCTTGTGTGCGAGTCCAGCCCGCCTGGAGACTCTCCAATAAAGCCTGAGCTTTTGAATCGCCTCGTGTTGTTCAGTTGTGCTTCGGGGTTCAAGCGACAAGGGTTCGAGGGTCCGGGCAGGTCGGACACTATTAAAAATAATTCTTTAGATATCTACAGTTTTTATCTGTGTGGACTCATGCAGAGCAGGCATTCTGAATTACAGGCATTCAATGAATGGCGGCCGGGCGTGGTGGCTTATGCCTGTAATCTCGACACGTGGCGGAGAATCACCTGAGATCAGGAGTTCAAGACAAGCCTGGCCAACATAGTGAAACCCCGTCTCTACTAAAAATACAAAAAATTCACCCGGCGCGGCGGCAAGTGCCTGTAATCCCAGATACTCCAGGCTGAGTCACGAGAATCGCTGGAGCCCGAGAGGCGGAGATAGCACCAGTGCACTCCAGTCTGGCGACAAGAGCGAGACTCCGTCTCACACACAAAAAAATAATGATCAGGAAAGGCTGAAGACCCTACGGGCTGCATCCCTTCCCACGCATACACTGAGTGGGAATTATGCCCTGATGACCCGCCTGAAATCCCTGAACAATGTCGGAAATACCCGGGGCTGCGGGTGCAGAGCTGCCTAGAGATCTCCAGACAGGGCGCCCCGCAGGTACAGGCAGGACGGGGTGTCCTGGCGGCGGGCCCAGCCGCCATCTTGCGGCCAGAGTGGCCCAGGGCGGAGCTGCGCCAGCGGGGACTCAGGTCGGCGACCTGGGAGCGGATTGTGGGCAGGCCGGTCCAGCCGGTTTCACAGCCCGCTCTCCCCTCTCGGGATACTCAGCCCAAGCCCGCACACTCACTGTTTCCCAGCTTTCAGAATCTCCTGGCATCTTAGCTGTGCGTCTCCCAGGACCTGCAGATCTCAAGGCAACAGAGGCTGTAACCAAGACACCAGGGTTCCCGAGGTGGAGGACTCACAGCAGCAGACGGATCCCAGCGCTGGCGGGGGCAGACACAAAGGCCCCGCCAAATGCCGGAAGCCACGCCCTCAGCTCCAACTGCGGGCCTGATTGGGAGGTTCCCGCGCCAGCGCCACTGATTGGATAAAGGTCCCGGGCCCACCTCCTCCCACCCCCCGCCCAGCATTTACACTTTTAAAAAGTCAAGGAAACAGGCTCCCATAGGAAGGGTCACAGGCCCAGGTAATTACAGCTAATTAAGTGAGCTGAGGCTTGAAATGCACTTGCTCTTTCCCTTGCCTGGGTCCGCTTAATACATCCTAGTATCAACTTAAGGGTAAAAAGAAAGTTTGGACATCTTGTTGACAACTTTTTAATCATTTCGATAATGCAGGAAAGACCTCCATCCCATCCCTGAGTCCCTCTCACCATGCTGTACCCCACTGCTGACCACATCGTGGGGTGGCCTTTAGCAATGGGGGGCCACACGGGCTGGGAGTGGCAATGCATGAATTAGGCTGGCCAAAGTTGCTCATCTTAGAAAGGCTCCTCAAGCATCCTGTGTGACGCGGCTGTTCTCAGCCTGAGTGACAGAGTGCGAATGTCTCAAAAATAACAATAATGGGCCGGGCGTGGTGGCTCACACCTGTAATCCGAGCACTTTGGAGGCCAAGGCGAGCGGATCACCTGAGGTTGGGAGTTCAAGACCAGCCTGACCAACATGGTGAAACCTCGTCTTCAAAATAATAATAATAATAAAAAGATAAATAGATAACTGAAAAATTTGTAGGAAACAAAATGAGAAATCTAATAGAGAAGTAGGCCAAGCATGGCGGCTCACACTTGTAATAAAAAAAATCTGAAGAAGTTGAGGTAGGAGCAGAGACTGGGCCAGTAATTCAAGACCAACCTGGCTAACATAAAAAGACCCCATCTCAGGTCCAAGCGCAGTGGCTCATGCCTGTAATGCCAGCACTTCGGGAGGCTGAAGCGGGCATGTCGCCTGAGGTGAAGACTTTGAGATCAGCCTGACCAACATGGAGAAATCTTTTCTCTACTAAAAAAAAAAACAAAAAATAAAAAATTAGCCGGGTGTAGTCGCGCATGCCTAGCTACTCAGAAGGCTGAGGAAGGAGAATTGTTTGAACCTGGGAGGCAGCGGTTGCCAAGAGCTCGGAAAGCTCACGGGCGGACCCTCCCCGGCCCTCCGAAGATGGCACAGGATAGTCCCCGACTCTCCATGGGGATTTGGGAAAAACATCGGCCGGAGCCTCAGACGGCCAGGACACACGCGGGCCCACAGCTGGGCCTGGGGGCTGTCCCCGGCATCCTGCACCATGCCTGGGGAATCCCGCGGGTGGGGCCTCTGCAGCTGCGGTGAGCTGGGGACCAGCCGGGCAGCCCCCAACTCTGCTCGTGCCTGGCCCGGTGACAGCTTCCCTCCACAGCCCTGCACGTCTGAGCTCTAACTCCTAAGAAACGCGCCAGAGCTCCGGCACCATTGGGACGGTTCTGCTGAAGGCTGCAGGACTCCAGAGCTCTGTCCAGCTCACAGCAGGGACTGTCCCTCCCTCTGCAGCTGCCGCTGGAGCTCCGGAGGACAAGAGAACTCTAGAAAGACGGTCGCCCCAGCGGGCCACAGGCTGTGCTGTTAGCCCAAGAGGCCTCTGGAGGAGGCCTGTACTGCAAGCCGAACGCTAGGTGACGCCCAACGACCACCCACGCAATGGTCAGCCTGGGAAGAATGAGAAAAACACATATGTGGCCGGGCGCGGTGGCTCCCGCTTGTAATCCTAGCACTTTGGGAGGCCAAGGTGGGTGGATCACCTGAGGTCAGGAGTTCAAGACCAGCCTGGACATCATGGTGAAACCCCATCTTTAAAAAAGAAAAAAAATATATGCATATACTGATCAAAGAACAATCATACCCAATCAGGGTGATTTTTTAGGCAACGAGGGAGAAAGCAACTTTGAGGTGGGGATGGTAGAGAAAACACAGTTGCCCCAGTCTGTGCACAGGCTTCCTTTTCTCTGTAAGACCTTGGTTTAGGGTATATAACTGTAAATGACTTATTATAAATGCTATGTTTTCTTATTTCTTTCTTTACTTTTGGAGATAGTCTTTATTTTTATTTATTTATTTATTTTAAAGGAGTCTGTCACCCAGGCTGGAGTGCAATGGTGTAATCTCAGGTCACTGCAATGTCCACCTCCTGGGTCCAAGCGATTTTCCTGCCTCAGCCTCCCAAGTAGCTAGGATTAAAGGCACACACTACCATGCCCGGCTAACTTTTGTATTACTTTTAGAAGAGCCGTGGTTTCACTATGTTGGCCAGGCTGGTCTTGAACTCCTGACCTTGTGATCTGTCCGCTCGGCCTCCCAAAGTGCTGGAATTACAGGAGTGAGCCAACACACCCAGCCTGAGACTGAGTCTTGCTTTGTTGCCCAGGCTGGAATGCAGTGGCATGATCTTGGCTCACAGCAACCTCTACCTCCCGGGTTCAAGTGATTCTTGTGCGCCATCGTACCCGGCTCTGTTCTTTTATTTTTCACCTGTATGGTCCTATGGTAAACCAGGGAACTTGTAGCCTCAGAGTTCAGGAGGACAGAAGCTGACATCCTAAATGTCTGTTTAAAATGAATATAAACAAACCAAACTCTCTCCCACGAAACTCTTGGAAAGACAAACGATTAAAAAAAAAAAAATTGCAGCCAGGCATAGTGAATCACGCCTGTAATCTCAGTACTTTAGAAAGTCAAGGAGGTGAATTGCTTGAGCCCAGGAGTTCGAGACCAGCCTGGGCAAGATGGTAAATCCTCATCTCAGCCAAAAATACAAAAATGAGCCAGTTTCATAACCTGATTTCAAAATACATAAATAATAGATTAAAATTTAAAAATAAAATTTAAGGCCAACCACAGTGGCTCACACCCATAATCCCAGCACTTTGGGAGGCCAGAGTGGGCAGATCGCCGAGGTAGGGAGCTTAAGACCAGCCTGACCGACATAGAGAAACTTTGTCTTTACTAAAAATACAAAATTTAGCCAGGGGTAGCAGTGCATGCCTGTAATCCCAGCTACTCAGGAGGCTGAGGCAGGAGAATTGCTTGAAACTGGGAGGTGGAGGTTGTGGTGAGCCGAGATCGCGCCACTGCACTCTAGCCTAAACACTAGAGCAAGACTCTGACTCAAAAAAATAAATCAAATTAAATTAAATTAAAAATAAAATTTAAATTTTAAAATGCTGTATTTTGTTAATTTAGCTCCCTATTCTGAGAAGGGCATAAAATATCTGTTGCTTCCTTGTTTGTTTGTGACAGGGTCTCACTCTGTCACCCAGGATGGAGTGCAGCCTCAAACCCCCCAGGCTTAGATGACTCTCCCACCTCAGCCTCCCAAGTAGCTGAATTCACAGGTGTGTGCCAGAACACCCGGTTAATTTTTGTATTTTCAGTAAAGACAGATTTTCCACATATTTCCTAGTCTGGTCTGAAACTCCTGGGTTTAAGTGACTGTCCCATGTTGGCCTTCCAAAGTGTAGGGATTACAGGCGTGAGCCACCACACCTGGCCTTAATACACCTGCTCTCACTATATCCTGGCACTAAAAGCCTCACATCAAAATGTTAGAAAGATATCAAATTAACAACCAAACATCACAACTAAAAGAATCAGAAAACCAAGAACACAGCTAATGAAGGAGAATCACTTGAACCTGGGAGGCGGAGGTTACAGTGAGCCTAGATTATGCCATGGCACTCCAGCCTGGGCAAGAGTGACATTCCCTCTCAAAAACAAACACACAAAAAAGAATCAGGAAAACATGAGTATCACCAAAAAAACTCAGCTAGGTGCTGAGCCCTGTGATACGTCACAATCCCCTCTGTGAGCAGGTGCCAGGCAGGAGAAGAGAGCCACATTACCTGTGTGACGGGTGCAGAAATATGTCATGATGTCTTCTGTAGGCAGGACCCAGGCAGCAGAGTTAGATCACCTGGGTGTTGGACCCAGAAAAAGTCACAATGGCCCACGTGGGCAGGGCACAGGCAGAAGAGTCATATAACCTATGTGTGGGACGCAGCAATATGACACAATGTCCCCTGGGGAAGAGCCAAGGCTGGAGAGAAGATTCACATCACCTAGATACAAGACCCAGTGATGTCACAATGTCCCCTGTGGGCAGTGGCAAGGCAGTAAAATAGTCACACCACCTTAGTGCTGAGTCCAGGGATATGTCACATTCCCTTCTGTGGGCTGGGCCAGTGCAGGAGCACCAAATCACTCTGGTGCTGGGTAAAGTCATATGTTACAATCACACCAGTGGGAATGTTCAGATATGAGCTTATGTACCTGATTTGGAAAGAATCAACACATCTAAAATATGACCAGACCATGTACGGTGGCTCACACCTGTAATCCCAACACTGTGGGAGGCCACGTAGGATACCTGAAACCTAGGAGTCAAAGACTATCCTGGGGGCAACATGATGAGATGACATCTTTATTAAGTAATAATAATTAAGCTTAAAAAAAGAAATACATAAGCCAGGCACAGTGGCTCACGCCTGTAATCACAGCACTTTGGGAGGCTGAGGCGGGTGGATCATGAGGTCAGGGGTTCAAGATCAGCCTGACCAACATGGTGAAACCCTGTCTCTACTTAAAAATACAAAAATTAGCTGGGCGTGGTAGTGTGCACCTGTAATCACAGCTACCTGGGAGGCTAAGGCAGGAGAATTGCTTGAACCTGGGAGGCAGAGGTTGCCATGAGCCGAGAGTGTGCCAAAAAAACATATCCAGAGTCTGGACAACATAGCAAGATCACATCTCTACTAAAAAAATGGTAGGTAGATAGACCAGAAAGACAGATAGAGCCAGCCAGATAGATAAGATAGATAGACAGATAGAGCCAGACAGACAGAGATAGATGACAGACAGACCAATAGATAGCCAGGCAGGATGGCTCATGCCCGTAATCCCAGCACTTTGGGAGGTCAAGGCTGGTGGATTGCTTGAGCACAGGAGCTCAAGACCAGCCTGAGAAACATAAGAGAACCACGTCTCTACAAAAATAAAAAGTAAAAATTACAAAATAAAGAGGCAGCATGGTGGCGAGTGACTGTGGTACCAGCTACAAGGGGAGCTGAGATGGGAGGGTCCTGAGCCCAAGGAGGTGCAGGCTGCAATGAGCCATGATCACACACCTGCACTTCAGCCTGGGTGACAGAGTGAGAAGACCTCATGCAATATGTATATTTATGTGTATATATATGTATATATTTGTATACACACGTATATGAAAGAAAAAAAAAACAGCAACTTCACTGTGACAAAGGAGCATAAGTGAGAGAGAAAAAAAACAACAAAGAAATACCAATACCTCAAGGTACTGTGGAAACAAACTCAAAGCGAGGGTAGGAAAAAAAAAAAAAAAACCTAAAACTAAAAAACAGAAAGATCCTCAGAGCGGCAGCTACTCTGGAGGCCAAAATGGGAGGATGACCTGGTTGAGCCCGGGAAGGTGAAGGGCGCCTGAGCCGTCATCCTGGAGGGTGTCCCCGGAACCCTGCATCATGCCTGGTGGGTCCCGCGGGTGGGGCCTCTGCAGCTGCGGTGAGCTGGGGACCAGCCCGGGCGGCCCCACACTGGGCTCGAGCCGGGAGCGCGGAGACAGCCTCCACTGCCCTGCACAGCTGAGCTCTGACTCACAAGCGACGCGCTACAACTCCGGCACCATCGGGACAGTTCCGCTGAAGGCTGCAGGACTCCCGAGCTCTGCCCAGCTCACAGCGGGGGACTGTCCCTTCCTCGGCAGCTGCCACTGGATCTCCGGAGGACAAGAGAACTCTAGGAAGGCGGCTGCCCCCTTGGGCCACACGTGCCTTCAACCCAGGCGGCCTCTGGAGGAGGGCTGTACCGCTAGACGGTCACTAGGTGGCGACCAAGGACCACCCACGCAATGGTCAGCCTGGAAAGAATGGAAAAAAAAAAATATATATATATATATGCATATACTGATCAAAGAAACATCACAGGGAGGCGATTTTCTAGGCAACAAGGGAGAAAGCCACTTTAAGGTGGGGAAGGTAGAGAAGACAGTTGCCGCAGTCTGCACAGGCGGCCAGTGCTTGCTTTCCTCTGTGAGACCTTGGTTTGGGGTACATAACTATATTTCAATATGACAAAATTACTGCCGGGCGCTGTGGCTCACGCCTGTAATCCCCAGCTCTTAGGGAGGCAGAGGCGGGAGGATAGCTTGAGCCCAGGAGTTCGAGACCTGCCTGGGCAATATAGCAAGACCCCGTTCTCCACAAAAAGGGAAAAAACAAAAAGACAAAAAATAAAATAAAATAAACAAAATTACTTACTATAAACGTTATGATTTATTGATTTATTGAGGTGGAGTCTTGCTCTGTCGCCCAGGCTGGAGTGCAGTGGCACGATCTCGGCTCACTGCAACCTCCACCTCCCAGCTTCAAGCAATTCTGGTGCCTCAACCTGCTGAGTAGCTG
>CAUYQU010005950.1:0-45492 GCA_963574635.1 Cheracebus regulus
TTACAGTGACACTAAGAAAATTATTTCTTGGTACTTTTGAGTATTTCACTTAAATCCATTGAGCTTTTATTTCTAATTTTTAAAAATTAGATTAATAAAAGTATATGAGCCTCTTCAAACATGCTGATGCAAAACCTGCAAAAAAAAAAAATAAATAAATAAAGTTAGTGTATTTTAGCTTTTTGTAGTTTAAACCCAAGCTAGAATTTAGAATGATGTTTCTTCTAAACACCAATAATTAATTCAGTTTTCTCTTTATTTATCTGCAGAAATCTGAGAGTCTCAAATCGAAGTTGACTTGCTAGCAAGGATATCCAACACATAAACTTTAAGACGTAGTTTTCCTATTCCCTTCGCAGGGGCTGCGTCAGTGTTGTGGCTCAGTTTTTCAGTGCCCCACTGCTTAAACCCCTAGGGGGAGCATAGGGAATGTTGTGGGGAGCGTTTTGGGGCTCAAACCCCAAGGCAGTGTTTAGGGTCCAGTGTTTACAGCTCCCGAAGCCACAGTGGGCATGTGCTACAGGGTGCTCTTTCAGTTTTGCCATCAGCAGGTGGCTTGTGTTAAATCAGCTCAATTAGACCCTCTGCCTTATTGCAAGGACAGAGGGCATTCTGTATTCCAGGTTCTTGTCCTAGTGTACCAGAAAAAATCAGATCACATGCGGGCTTGGAGGCTGGGTGCAAGGTTTTACTGAGTGATGGAATAGCTCTCGGTGAGACAAATGGGAAGGCCAGAAGAGGAATGGAGTGGGAAGGTGGTCTTCCTCTGGGATTGGGCCGCCCAGCAGCCAGGTTCTCCTCTGAACACCCCCAACCAAATTCCGTCTGACCACCCCCAGCTGAATTCCAGGTTGTCCTGCCATCCATGGCCTGGCGACATCTGCTGGTATCTGTTGGTGTGCTCTTCTGCTCCTCTCAATGTCCAGCTGCTTGTGTGTGTACCTGCTATGGTCTCTTGGATTCATATGGGCACAGGATGGGGGGCATGGTGGGCCAGAGTGGTCTTGGAAAATACAACATTGGAAAATGCAACTTTGAGTGAAAACAAGAGTGCCTGTCCTCACTTGGGTCCATGGGCACAGGCCCAAGCGTGGAGCCCTCACCAGGGACCCTGCCGTTCTCTAGCCAGCACTTCCCTGCCCCTGCTGTATCAATAATTACTGCCAGCCATGGTGGCTCAGGCATGTAATCCCAGCACTTTAGGAGGCCCAGGCAGGTGGATCGCCTGAGCTCAGAAGTTCAAGATCAGCCTGGGCATCATGGCAAAACCTCCATCTACCAAAAATAAAACAAATTAACTATGTGTGGTGGCATATGCCTGTAGTTCTAGCTACTTAGAAGGCTGAGGTAGAAGGGTTCCTTGAGCCTGGAGGGGGGAGGTTGCAGTGAGCTGAGATTGTGCCATTGCACTCCAACCTGGAAACCTCATTATAATTATTAATAGCTTAAAATTTTTAATCTAAGCCCAATACCAGCATAATCAATATTGAGCTGTATCAACTTTTAAAGTTTTTAATGTAATATGCTCTGTTAAAACTTCTTCACTGATATAATCTGCTGATAAAATTCTCTGAATTTTACTATTTAGCACCTCTCTACCTCAAAAAATATTTCTAAAACTTTAATATTCTGTAAGCGAAATTAAAATTGTTACTGGGTTTAAAAAACTACTGAGCAAACAAAACCAATTAGACATTAAAAATAGATTTAACTTTAGATAAACTGCAAACATAAGCAAAACTTGAGTAATTTCTGGTAAGTGCTTACATTAGACAGAAACGAAACTTTACCTAAACAACAAACTAGTGTATTATTATGTGACTGGGAACTTTCCAACAAGGTAAAGCAAAAAAGGCAATTTTCTAACTGTGACCAATCTAATCATTTCTTTATTTTGTTTCTGTATTTACCCTATAAATATTTGCCTTTGACACTTCATCAAAATGCTAAATATTTTTGAGTCTGAATTTCTAAATTGCTTCTTACTCAAATTCTTTAAATTTTTACCATTTCTTATTTCTCTCTCTTTTTTTTTTATCAGTTTTTTCTTGTTGTGAAGTCCTTATCATGTTAAAAGTTTATAAATGTTTCTTCTATTTTCCTTTAGAACAGAATTGTTTTTACAAACGTCAGACCATTTTCTTTGCTGACCTCTTGAATCTCCCTTTTACTTCCGCTTTCATGGGCAGAGAAATACTGGCCCTTGGCCTCTGAAGCAGAGGCAGATATTATGACTTTTTATTATTATTATTTGTGTGCATGTGTGTGTGGGTGTGTGTTTGTGTGTAGCAACGAGGTCTCACTATAATGCCCAAGCTTGTCTAGGACACCTGGCCTCAAATGACCCTCCTACCTTAGCCTCCCAAAGTGTTGGGAATAAAGGCATGAGCCACTGTGCCTGGGCTATTTCAAAGTTTTTTTCACAGATCGTTGTAAAACCAAGGACAGTTCCATCACTTTTTTCCCACATGGCTGTTCCACATGGAAAATAGATTTGTTCCTTGCAAATCTATTCTTACAAGGAAAGGAGGAAAAAAAGAGTCCTTGATATTTTCCCCTTCAAGTCCAGTGTCTGATTGCTTCAATACACATCTTGTATGAAAATGAAAAAGATTTGTTTAGAAAAGATAAATATAAGAAAGGATGGAGTAAAAGTTCACACACTGCTGCCAAATCAAGAATCAATAATTCTGGTCTTTCTTTAGGCAGCACATAATTCAACGTGCCAGAAACTGTTTTGGTTTTTTTTTTTTTTTTTTTTTGGTATACTTCCATGCACTTTTATCTGTTGGGTCTTGATGATTCAGCCCATTTTAGTTATATCTACTTAGTTATTCTGTTAAGGCTCCCTTTTATTAAAGGTCAATGAAGCTGTGTTAGTAGGGGCTCATTCATTGCCTGTTTCTTTATCAAGATATTGTCTCACATATGTCTTCCTAAGTTTTCCTTCTGTCTAATAATAAAATCAGATGAGACATGGTGAGGCGAACAGATTGAAACCATCTTGAATATGTTAGCTATAATAGTCAAGAACATATCTGCCCAAGAAACACAGATCTGCAGTATAAAAGAAAGTCCTGGCAGGGTGGGGTGGCTCACCTGTGTAATCCCAGCAGTTTGGGAGGCTGAGGTGGGTGGATCACCTGAGGTCTGGAGTTCGAGACTAGCCTGGCCAACATGGCAAAATCCTTTATTAAAAATACAAAAATTAGCTGTGCATGGTCATGGGCACCTGTAATCCCAGCTACCCAGGAGGCTGAGGCAGGAGAATCACCTGAACCCGATAGGCGGAGGTTGCAGGTGACAAGGGTGAAACTCCATCTCAAAAAGTAAAATAAAAAAAAAAGTCCTGAAGAAAAAACCTCGTAGGGCACAGCACAATAATTCTGGATAATTGTTTCCTTTTTGTTGCAAGAATGTCTTACAACTCCTTTCCAGGTCTTCTCTCAAGTGGTGGTTGTTGCCTGGTAGGCTTCATTTGGGTCTATTTTGACTAATTTAAATGTAATTTCCTTTATTTCTATACATCTCTTATTGTATTAAAACATAGACAACCTAAGAATTTCCAAATTAAGGATTGTGGATGAGCATTCCAATGGCTTCAGATGTCTCCATTCTACGTAGTTGAATCCCAGTTCAGCTCCTGGCAACTCACTATGGCCTTTTCCATATCTTTCTTTTTTTCCATAATGTCTAGTGTTCTGTATCTATTTGCCTAAGGTTATTATTTTTAAGACATTCTATTTAATTGACTTCCAATAACAACACTCTAATATATTCCTATTACAATAAAAACTATCATCAATCATTCTTACTCTAATGATAAAACATTTTAATTGTTTAATACACTAAATTACCATAAACATATATACATTAATAGATACATAAATATAGACAGGGATCTTGAGATTCACACACAGTTTCTTATATTTCATATTATTCTCATTAAAGATTTTTTGGTTTACTTCTAAAATAATACCATATTTTTAATGATCATGTTTCATGATTTCTTATAGAAAAACATCCCATCCAAAATCACAGTCACTGAATATTTTCATAATTTGCTAAATTTTCAACTTTCACAAAAACAAATCAAACCAAGAACAGTTGATCCAGACAGTGTATGCTAACTCAACTCCTGAGACCTCAGGGCTACAAGCCCAGGATGCCATTTCGCAGGTAATTCTTTCTTGCTCTTTTCTCCAAATTACATAATTGAAAATCATTGTGGTTTTCCTTTTTATATGTGCATCCTATTATAATTTGGATTGGTATTATATTGAATTTATAAATTATTTTGAAAATGTATCACCTTGACAATATAGTTTTCTCCTTTCAAAAATATGATATGTGTTTTTTATTTATTGGGTTTTATTTTTACTGTAAACTATATGACTAAATGAATGTAAACTTTCAGAGTTCTTATTGCTGCTTTTTAAAATATTTATTTTATTTTACTTATTGATTTTATTTTTGAAACAGAGTCTTGCTCTGTTGCCCAGGCTGAACTGCAGTGGCACAATCTTGGCTCACTGCAGCCTCCACCTCCCGGGTTCCAGCGATTTTCTTTCCTCAGCCTCCCAGGTAGCTTGGATTATGGGTGCATGCCGTCATACCCAGCTAACTTTTGTGTTTTCAGTAGAGACAGGGTTTCATCATGTTCGCCAGGCTGGTCTCGAACTCCAGACCTGAGATCTGCCTGCCTCGGCTTCCCAAAGTGCTGGAATTACAGGCTGTTGCTGTTTTTTAAAATATGATTTTACCGAAGTTCACTTTGAATAAGTTTACATTTAAATGTATTATTATAAAATTGCTCATTGTAAATGAGTTCATTTTTATTTTAATTTATGTTTTATTGCTATCATATAGAAATACATTAAAGTTTACTTATATTATTTTTGTCTAGTCCGCTTGCTGTAGTTTCTTACCAGTCTTGGATTTTTTAAATTGCTTTTTCTAGATGGAAGGTTTATCATTTATAAATCATGATGGTTTAATTTATTTTTTTTCTAATATTTATGCATATGTTTTATTTATTTGAATCTGTGGCATTGTCATTGATCATAGTACAAGGCTGAATAATGATAGTAGCAGTAAGTCTCAGGTTTCTAGTAGAGAGCACTTACAGAGTCATAGGCAAATTCCTCCTTGTCTTTGTTTACTAAGAATCATTTTATGAAGAAATGATGTCTAATTTTCTTAAGTATTATGCACATAAGCTTTTTTCTTTTAATTTTTAGATGTAGGGAAATATATAAATATAATTTCCCAGTCAGCAAAAAGCTAACTCTGGCTGATTAAATAGTAAACATAGTCTATTAAAAGGATATTTATATACAGCAAAGTCACAGGATGAGTATAGAAAGGTTGTAAGGTAAAAGATCAATATATAAAAGCAGTTGAATTTTCACAAACGACTAATGAGCTATACAAAAACAAAAATTGAAACAATTCCATTTGCAATCCTCTACAGAAGAATAAAAGAAACAAAAAATTCAAGAAATTGACAAAATTTTAATAAGAAAAACTAAAGATCTAAATATATGGAAAGACATTACATGTTTGTGGTTGGGAAAATCCAATACAGTACAGATAGTAATTCTTTTCAAATTGACCCAGAGATCCAACATAATCCCTATTAAAATTTCAGCATGGCTTTTAAAATATTAGCAAGAAGATCCCACAATTAATATAAAAATGCATACCTAGAATAGACAAAACAATTTTGGAAAAGAAGAGTAAAGATGGAAGACTTTTACTTCCCAATTTCACAACTTACTGTAAAGCTACAGTTATCAAGAAAGTGTGGTGCTGGCATATGGGTAAACACATAGATCAATGGAACAGAATCAAAAGTACAAATATATATCCACATATTAATATTTATAGTCAATTGACTATTTTCTATGGTGCCAAAAACTGTGGAAAGCATAGTTATACTTTTAGTTGATTATGTATTCAGGTTTTTTTCCCAGTATTTTTAAAGCTTAATATGCTGTTTTCTATTTTCTCTGGTGTTGTATGTGTGTGTTTCTCTATCGATATGCTTTTTCTCTGTATGGCTTAGCTTTTTTTCCTACCATGTCAAGCAATTGGTATGAATAGTTTTTATCATTATCCCAACTGCTGACTAATGTGTGTGCCTTTTCAATATGAAGTATATGTTTTTGTGTAACTATAAAAATGTTTACTTTTTATTAGCTTATATATTCCTTTTGTATGTTTCTTTGGCTTCTTATTAGAAATTTAGACCATCTTTATCTTATGCATTATTTTCCTTGGTGTTACAAGGAAAAGCTTGATATCACTATTTTGATACCAAGCTTTGTCCATTTAGCTATTTGCTTACTTAAGGTATTTTATGTCAAAAATCTTATATTTATTTAAAGTTTCTGATTATTATTATTTTTTGGTAATAACCTGTTCTTACTTCTTGTATGTTGTATTTGTCAGGGTTATCCAAAGAAACAGAACAAATAGAATACGTAAACATATTTATGTACAAGGGCTTTATTATCAGAACTTGGCTCACTTAAGTATGGAAGTTGGTGAGTCCGAAATCTGAAGTACGGGCCCTGGATTGTCCACAAACATAGCTAGAAACCCAGCAGATCCAATAATGCAGTTCCAATCTGAAGACAGTCAGCTAGAAAACTCCCTCTTGTTTGACGGAGGTTAGGCTTTTTATGCTATTGAGGCTTTCAAATGAGTGGTTAAGGCCAACCCACATTATGTAGGGCAATCTCCTTACTCAAGGTTGACTAATTTAAACATTAAACTCATCCCCAAACACCCTCTAGGTCATCACATAAAATCAGTCTACACAGATGCAATAGCTGCTCTCCTTATTCCAGAAATGGTTGATAAATAACTTGCATTTTACAAGGTTTCCCGTTTTTTCTACAAATCTTGAATTCATATTACTTTTATCTGTATATTTTAAATCTGTGTCTTTCTAAAAATTGCATGGGGGTTCACCTTAATACCTATTTACTCATGTGATTTAATTTTGTTTCCCTGGTCAGCTCCAGTTTCTCAGAATCGTGTTAATTGACTGAGTAGAAACTGCTGCCAGTCTTGACCTAAGTTATTGGAGGACATTTCTGATGAGACTGGCCACCATGAGAAGTGGTTATATTTTATTTCAGTCAATTTCTGCTTGAATAATGTAAGCAAAATAGAATGATAGCGTGTCAGAAATATAGTGGAAAATATACCTATTTGGAAGACTGAAATGCTTGTTTCTGTTGGCCAGGACTCTCTTTCGAATTGATGTGCATGAGAGAGAAAATAAATAAAGAATAGGCTGATATACATTGACTCTACAGGAAAATATTCCGAATGTTTCTGTTGAGTCACTGATTATGATAATGATAAACCAGCAATACAGACTAGAATATTTATTTATATGGATTTATATATTATCTCACTATTACTCCCTTGACAAATGGCAATATATTTTTAATATTATTCTTAATATGACAATCGAAGTCATTCAACTGTGGTATGAAAATTCTTCACTTCAGCATCTCCTGTTCATCTGTCATGTTTTCTTCAGAGGTTATAATTTTCAATTCACATGTTACTTTTGCAGGAGAGATTAGCAAGCTGTACCTAAATTATTTTGTTTTTGTTCTATCTTCAAATATTTATATAATATATGCATTATGGTTATTTTCTGCTATTTTCCTGTGAGATTTGAAAAAGAAGATTCAGTTTGTCTCAGAGAAATTTAGATTGAACATTCAGAAAGTTGGAAGAGTTAGGGATGAAATCCTACAAAATATAAAAGTTTTAAAAATCTTTTTTGATCTTATATGAAAATAGATGTAAGATCAGTTTTTTGGTGGTTGCAAATGTAAAATAATTTATTTTATAGATATTAACAGTGATATTCTAAAATGTATTGGATGGAAAGATAGATACTTAGGTATGTATTTGACCAGTTCACTTTTTATAATAGAAAGTAATTTTTTAGAAAAGGAGATCAATATCTGTGCCTTAAGAGTTTAAGCATAATTAAAACCCTTGAAATCATATTTGTAATTTTGTTAATAATTTGCATGTAGTATATCACATTTTTACATTTTTTAAATAAGAAAAATTGATAAATGTTTAAAAATTGTGTCTCAGCATTTTAGTATAGAAAGACCATCATGTTTTCTCATTACATGCCTGATTACTAGACTTTTTACAAAAACCTTAAAGCTATTTATTTTTAAATGTTGGCAATTAATTTAAAAGCTTTCCTCCCCATATGCCTAACTAATCTTTCACATTTCATTGTTTTATGAGATGTTTTCAGGCATATTTCATCATATTTTGAAATTAAGCATGCAAAAACAAATATTTATAGCTACCTCAACTCTTTTTAATATTTTTCTTTTCCAAAGATTCCATAGTGACTTCTGGATGTTTTGTGGAACTTATAGATCATGATTTGATGTTCCAGAGATAATCATGAATCAAATAGCAAATGTATAATTAGGATCGAAAAATAAATTATTTTAATTTCCATAGTAGTAGCCAAAATTTAATAAGAAATTTAATAATTTCATAAAGACAGTTGTCAAGTTAGCTGAAGGGATTTTTCCTAGTATCTATGTAATACATGCATTATATTCACCCCTCTCTCACATCCACCAGGGACCTGTTTCGTGGAAGACAATTTTTCCACTGACGTGGTGCAGAAGGTGAGGAAGCAAGGGTGTTCGTTCCAAGATCAAACTATTCCACCTTAGATCACCAGACATTAATTAGATTCTCATAAGAGTGTGCAACGTAGATTACTCGCATATGTACTTCACAACAGAGTTTGCTTTCCAATGAGAATCTACTGCTACCGCTGATCTCATGGGAGGAGGAGCTCAGGTAGCATTACAGGCTCGCTGCCACTCACCTCCTGCTGTGCGGCCCTCCCAGTTCCTAGCAGGCCATGGATTGTTACCAGTCCACATCCCAGGAGCTGGGGACCCCTAAAATACACACATTCTCTCTCTCATCTATCTTAGGACATATTTATCTTATTGCTACTTTTTTTTTTCCTTCTAGTAAATCTAATTGTCCAAAATGACACAATATACATTCAGGAAGAAAAAAAAAAAGCTATCACCTATGAGAAGAATAGAGACATAATTTTCTCAATCTTAGGAAAAATACAAGTAATAAAATGTATTTACTTTCTGAATATATGACACCAATGAGACTGAGTCAAAATGGGCTTAAATCAGTTTAATATTGTAGTCCTAGCAAATCATGCAAGTTGGTAAATGATTTTGTCAAAATGCATAAGGAAACTTAGAAAAGCACTCTTTGAGAATAAAAAAAAGAATGACAAGTACATTCAATTTTTCTGTATATCAATAGATAATAGCTGTTTGTTATTTAGAAAAATAATTTGAAGGCATACACATTAATTAAAGCACCAAATATTTAATTAGACTTCAGTAGTCACCCAAAATATGGTAGGTAAAAATATTATAGAATATTGCAGACAAAATATTCTAGTATTTTATAGTCTTGTATATGATAGTAAAATATTTTTAGATTTCCTTATATTCAACTATATTACCCATCTTAAGTCCATCTATAATCTTTGGTAGTTGTCGTAGAATTTAAAAAATATATACAATACTAGAAAGTATATTTTAGTGAACTTTCAAATAATTGTCATCAAAATGTTAGAATTCTTAATATTTTTTACTGTTGTATATTTAGTGTTTCATTTTCATCTTTTACTTTCCCTTTATGAATTTTAATATATAATTTAAAAATATGTTAATTTAAATTTTGCTGTTTGAGAACCTGTTACATATAATTTATTATACTGCAGGTATACTAGAGCCCTTCATATTTTGAGATACATTCTGAATATATAATTTGTTTTCAAACAAACATCATTTTTCAATAGTTAATATTAAGTTTTAAATCTATATTTAATGTGGACAAGTATTTTTCTAACATTTGGTTAAATTCCTACATCATAATAATGCAGCAATAGTAGGCAATATTCTTAAACTAATCCAATTTAAAGACAAAAGAGTTATAATTATTTCACAATTTAATTGGTTAAAATAAATTGAGAAAAGAAAAGAACCTAAATGAAATGGACCATTCTCTAGAAATTTATTTATTTACATATCTATTCATTATGGCTGAATAGCTATGTGTGGCAAAGTTATTAATTAGTAAATTTTGCCACATTAGAAATAAAAATTTCAAGGAAAAGAGTCTCAATTTTCTGTACCCTTGATGGAATAATATAGATGAGTCTCTCTTAAGTTGTTATAAGTCTCTTCTTTGAAGTACTTCAACATTCTGTCAAGCCTGTGGCTCTATTTTTAAAGTACACACAATGCTTTATTCTGCAGTGTCCTTTAGCCGTTTTGAAATAAATATAATGACTTGAATTTATATAATGCCTTTCAGGCATAGACTCCATGATATGCCATAGATATTAATTGAATTTCAGAAGTTACATAGTGGTATACACTAATTCCAAACCACACGTATTATTTTTAAACACTAAAACTCCTAGAAGATCTAGACCCTTAAATGTATTATTTATATTTTATTGGGTTTCAACTAGCAGACAGGTTGACCTAACAATAAAGAACAAAACAGAATGTGTGGTTTTGCTTCCTAAATTTACATTAATGATATCCAGAGCTCAGATTCCGTATAAGGTACTATGTATCTTATTATTTTTTTCTTTTTCAATACTATTGCAAGATCTTGATCATTCACCCTATGCTTTATGTAGCTTTCTTGATATACATAAATGAATCATAGATCATTTCTGAATTTAAAAAATCTTTATTATTCTGTACAATAAATCATGTAAAAATATTTTACCAAATATAAATTACCTTATTTTATAACCTTTTAAAATGTTTATTAAAATTATTTTATTCAAAGTTATTTATAATGTTACTTTTTTATTTTATAACGTTACAGATATATTGCTACTTCCTTCTTTATCATTCATGCATATGTGAGATGTCAGCATAGAATTTGCTGCAAACCTTTATTCTTCGTATTCAAATAGATTTGGGTAAGACTTGCTTTACATTATAGTTGTGAAGTTGAGAAAAATGTAATTCAGCACTGTTTGTGAAATAATTTGTTTGTTTGCATGATCATAGGTTTTTGTTATTTCCCCACTGATGTCCTTTAAAAGAAACTCAAAACAGGAATAATTTTTTTTTTCAAGGTTATGAGTATTTGAAAGTCTTAAATGATACCCAACCTCACAATCCAAAGGTGGCTGGTTATATGATGGGTACTGCATGTCATTTTACCTTTTATATTTTCTCCTTCAATAAGCCAAATTTTACATGACAAATTGCATGATAATAATGGCTAAAATTTAGTAAACAGTGTATCTGGAACTTTGCTAAAATCGTTACGAATAATCTCATTTTTTCATATTTTTAAGTACTTTGCATTTTTTGTTTTTTTAGGACAGTTCTACATTCACAGTAAAATCTAGAGAAAGGTACAGAAACATATGCCCACTGACTTCGCATATGCATTGCCTCATCATTATTAACATGTGCCACCAAAGTGGCACATTTCTTATAAATGATGATCTCACATTGATTCATCATAATCATCTACTATCCATAGTTTACATTAGGGTTTATTTTTAGTTTTGTTTTTCTCTACTAGTTTGAAGGAATGCATAATGATATAATCACCATTTTAATAACATACTAAGTATTTTCACTTCCTTAAAATTTCTCTGTGCTTTGTTTATAAATTCCCTACTTCTGCCTTGCACCCCACTTCTAACTTCTGGCAACTGCCACTCTTCTTACTGTTTCTTTAGTTTTGCCCTTTCCAATATGTCATATGGCTGGAATCATACAGCATGTAGTCTTTTAAGATTGGCTTCTTTTACCTAGTAACATGAATTTAAATGTCTTTCATGTCTTTTTGTTTTAATAGCTTATTCATTTTCAGTGCTAAATAACATTTTATTGTCTGGATACCAGTGTATTTATTCATTCACCAGCTGAAGGATATCTTTTTTCCTCCTAGTTTTAACAATTATGAGTAAAGCTGCTGTAAATATCATGTGCACGTTTTTGTGTGGACATATATTTTCAGCTCATTTAAATAAATAGCAAGAAGTGCAATTGCTGGATCTTATGGTAATAATATGATTCATTTTGTCAGAATCCCCCAGATCGTCTTTCAAAGTGCCTGTACCATTATGCATCCCCACCAGCAATGAATGAAACTTTCTGTTGCTTCACATACTTGCCAGCATTTGATGTTATCGGTGTTTTGATTTTGGCCGTTCCAATGTGATGTTATATCATAGATTTCCCTCTGGTGACATGTGATGTTGAGTGTTTTTTCATATGCTTGTCATCTATATATGTTCCCCTTGTGAGGTGTTTGGTAAGGTCTTAGGCCCACTTTATAATTAGGTTCTTTGTTTTCATATTGTTGAGTTTTAAGATTTCTTTGTATATTTTAGATGACAGTACTTTATCAGATGTATCTTTTGTAAATATTTTCTCCTATTCATTGACTTCTCATTTTTGACGGTATATTTCATAAGTCAGAAGTTTTTAATTTTAACAAAGTCCAACTTATCCATTTTTTTTTTTAATTTCATGGGTCATACCTTTCGTGTTATGTTTAAAAAATCATCCTCATGCTCAAGGTCATCTATGTTTTCTCCTATGTTATCTCTAGGAGTTTCATAATTTTGCGTTTTACATTTAGATCTATGATTTCAAGTAAATTTTTGTAAAAGGTATGAGATTTGTGTCTAGATTCATTTTTTATGTTAATGCCCAGTTACTTCAGCACCATTTGTTAAAAAATCTATCTTTGCTCCATATACAGCCATTGTTTCTTTTCAAAGATCAGTTGACTATACTTCTGTGGGTTTATTTCTGGCTATTTGTTCCACTGATGTGTTTGCCTGTTTTTTCACCAATATCACATTGTTTTGATTACTATAGCTTCATAGTAAATCTTGTCATTGGCTAGTTCCAGTCCTCTAACTTTGTTCTTTTTCTTCAATATTGTATTGGTTATTCTGGGGTTTTGCCTCTCATATAAACTTTAAAATTAATTTGTTAGTAACCACAAAATAGCTTCCTGGGATTTTAAGTGAGATTTACTGAATCTGTAGATCAAGTTACAAAGAACTGAAATCTTGACAATACTGAATTCTCGTACCTATGAACATCAAATATATCTTCATTTATTTAGTTCTTTGATTTTGTTCATCAGATTTTTATACTTTTTCTTATATAGATCTTCTCTATATTTTATTAGATTTATACCTAAGTATTTTATTTTGGAGAAAAATAATGTAAATGATACTGATTTTATTTATTTATTTATTTTTGAGACAGAGGCTTACCCTGTTGCCCAGGCTGGAGTGCAATGGCGCGATCTTGACTCACTGCAACCTCCACCTCCTGGGTTCAAGCGATTCTCCTGCCTCAGCAACCTGAGTAGCTGGGATTACAGGTGCACACCACCACGCCGGGCTAATTTTTTTTGTAACTTTAGTAGAGACGGGGTTTCACCATGTTGGCCAGGCTGGTCTCAAACTCCTGACCTCGTGATCTGCCTGTCTTGGCCTCCCAAAGTACTGGAATTACAGGTGTGAGTCACCATATCTGGCCTATTATGATTTTAATTTTAAATTTCATTTGTTTATTACTGGTATGTAGGAAAGCAATTGAATTTTTTATATTAACTTTGTATCCTATAACGTATAGTTGCATATTAGTTCCATGAACTTGTTTCCCAAAACTCTGTGATTTTCTGCATAGACAATTTTGTCATCTGAGAATAAATAAAATTTCACTTTTACTTCTTTTTTCATGATCTGTATACTTTTTATTTTCTTTACTTGTTTTATTGCATTAGCAGGAACTTCCAGTACAACATTGAAAGGAGTAGTGAGAGAAGATATTCTTGAGTTATACTTCATCTTAATGGGAAACCTTTGAGTTTCTCATCATATATTATAATAAAGGTTTTTTTGTAGATGTTCGTTATCAAGTTGAGAAAGTTTTACTCAGTTCCTGGGTTACTGAGAGCTTTTATTATGAATGAGTGTTGGATTTTGCCAAATGCTTTTTTGTATCTATTGATATAATTATGTTTTCTTTCTTAGCATGATTTTTAAATGTTGAACCAGTCTTGCATACTTAGGATAAATCTGCTTTGGTCATTATATATAATTCTTTTTATATATTGTTGATTTCTTTTTCCTAATTGTTTTGAGGATTTCTGGATTTTATGTCATGAAAAATATTGATCTATAGTTTCCTGTCTTTTAATGTCATCTGGTTTTGGTATTAAGGCAACAATGACCTCATGGAATAATTAGAAATTATTTCCTATGTTTCTGTCTTCTGAAAGAGATTATAGAGTATTGGCATAATGTCATCATTATATGTTTGGTAAAACTTACCAGTAAACCCATTTGAGCCTGGTGCTTTCTGTTTGGAAGTTTATTAATTATTGACTCAATTTATTTACTAGACATAGGCCTATTCAGATAGTCTATTTCCCCTTTCGGAAGTTATGACAGATTGTCTCTTTCAAGAAATTGGTCCATTTCATTTAAGTTGTCAGATTTGGGGACAAGAAGTTGTTCATGGTATTTTTTATTATCATTTTATTGGACATGGGACCTATGGTGATATTCCAGCTTTCATTTCTAATATAAATTGGTGTCCTTTCTCTCTTTTGCATAGTTTACCTGGCTAGAAGTTTGTTGATTTTATCAATCTTCTCAAATAACTAGCTTTTGTGTGTTTTAAAATTATCTCTATTAATTTTCTGTTCATATTTTTATTGATTTGTTCTCTAATTCTTATTTATTTTCTTCTGCTTGCTTTGAATTTAATTTGCTCTTTCTAAGATTTAAGGTGAAAATTTAGGTGATTGCTTTTAGAGTTTTCTTTCTTTCTAATATATGCATTCAATGCTGTAAATTTCCCTCTAAGTAGTACTTTTTCTGCATCTACAAATTTAGATATATTTTTATTTTCATTTGCTTAAAAGTGGATTTATTTTTTGACCCATATATTATTTAGTGGTATGTAATTTAATATTCATACATTTGGGATTTTCAGTTATCTTTCTGTTACTGGTTTCTAGTTTGTTTCCAGAGTGCTTTAAAAGCAGACATGGCATGATTTCTATTCTTTTAAATTTATTAACTTATGTTTTATGTCCAATAACGTGGACTACTTTTGTGAATGTTTCATGAGCTTGAAAATATGTATTATAATGTTTTTCAAATTTATGCTCTTGAAAGCTTTTAAAAAAATCTCATTCTTGTCATGTAGCTATTGCCCTAAATAGAAAGTTGACCTTGCTATCTACTGGCCAAAAGAAATGTTGAAGTCCAGCTGTTACAAGTCAAATCATCAGTTTGCATCGAGGTAAACTGATATTCACAGGATTCAGGTTGAAAGTCCTGTATAAAATAAAGTAAGTGATCTAGTCACTTGGCATTTTGCAACTAGTCTGGCCTCTGAGAGAATTAATTGCTTAAGTACATGTATCATACAGGTGCTTTGTTGATTTATTTTGTGTATATATGACCATACAATTTTTCCTCCTTTAAAATATTTCCATACTGAAGCTATATTCTAGAAACCAAAAGTTTAAGAAATGTGAGCTCTCAATCTTCAGTGAACTTGAATGGATGCAAGGTTTTTTCTTTTTAGTCCAGTATAAAGGTAATATCTCCATCTATCTGCATATGTCAGTTTGGAAATGGGCCAAGAGAAGAGTGATCATTTATTTAGGCATGTGTCTTTGTGGGTTTCTTTAGCTTTACCGAGAGAATATCTGTTTTATCTCCTGTTCTCCGGAGTGAAAAACAACATGGCTTTTTCTTCTTTTTATTCCTATAAAATGAACAAATCTTAAGGTATAATTTACATGAAATAAAATCTATAGATTATAAATGCAAACCTCAATGACTTTTAAATAATGCATGCACCCATATAACCACCATTTGATAAAGATCTAGAATAGTTTCATTACCAAAGTAAGTTCCTTAATACAATCTTTCATTCCATTCCTGCATCCATAGTTCTGATTTCTATCACTTAGCTCAGTTTTGTCTATTCTTGAACTATCAATAAATGGAATTAAGCACTAAATACTCACATAATAGTGTGTGTGTTTTTTTTTTTTTTGTATCTTTAGTAGATATGGGGTTTAACCATGTTGGCCAGGCTGGTCTTAAACTCCTGACCTCATGATCTCCCATGGGTAATAACCTGGGAGTTTAATTGCTAAATAAGAGGATAGAAGTACATTAACTTTTATGAAAAATTGCTAAATAATTTTTCAAAATTGTTATAAACTCTATCAGGGTGTCAGAGTTCCAGTTGCTTCACATCTTCACCAGTATTTGGTATTATCAAACTTTCTACTTTTACTATTTGGGTGAGAATGATGTAGAATCCTATTTTAGTTTTATTTTGCATTATTATAATGAATGAAGGTCATGGGCAACTAGCACTTTATTGTCTGTAAATCTATGTAATTTCTTTTATCCATTATATTCTACCTTTCTGCTTTTATGTGACCATTCTAAACGGGGCTTTTCCCCTAAAGGTCCTATTTATTCAAAGAAATAACTTCAATAATGTGGATTCTATATATTATATATTCATTCCACTTCATTATTATTCCTACCTTAACTTTCTTTTTTTTATAATTTTAACTTTTATTTTACATTCTGGAGGTACATGTGCAGATTTGTCACATGGATATATTACATGATGTTGATGTTCAGGGAACAGTTGATCTTGTTGCCAGGTACTCAGCATAATATCAAATCGTTTTCCAATACTTGTCCCCTTCCCACCTTAACCCCTCTGGGAATCTCCAGTTGCCATATTTATGTCCATGACTACCCAATGTTTAGCTCCTACTTATAAGTGAGAATATGTTGTATTTGGTTCTCTGTTAAGGTTAATGGTCTCCAGCTGCATCTACATGGCTACAAAGAGTACAATCTTACTCTTTTTTATGGCTGTATGATATTCCATGTTGTGTATGTACCCCGTTTTCTTTATCTAGTTCATCATTGATGGGCACCTGGGTTGATTCCATGTCTTTGCTATTATGAATAGTACTGTGATTAACATATGAGTGAATGTGTCTTTTTGGTAGAACAATTTACTTTCCTTTGGATATATACCCAGTAATGGGATTGGAATATAGAATGATAATTCTAAGTTCTTTGAGAAATCTCCAAACTGCTTTCCACAGTGGCTGAACTAATTTAAATTGTCAACAACAGTGTATAAGCATTCCCTTTCCTCTGCAGCCTGGCCAGCGTCTGTTGTTTTTTTTTTTGACTGTGCAATGATAGTTATTCTGACTGGCATGAGATGGTATCTCATTGTGGTTTTGACTTGCATTTCTATGATAATTAGTGATATGGACTATTTATTCACATGTCTGTAGGCCTGTCATTTTTCTTTTTTTGAGAACTATCTCTGGATGTCTATACCAATTTTAATGAGGTTGTTTTTTGCTTGTTGATTCAAGTTCCTCATAGATTCTGGATTTCAGTCCTTCACAGGATGTATAGTTTACAAATATTATCTCCCATTTTGTAGGATGCCTGTTTATTCTGTGGATAGTTTCTTTTGCTGTGCAGAAACTCTTTAGTTTAATTAGGTCTCACTTATCAAATTTTGTTTTTCTTGCCATTGCTTTTGAGGGCTTAGCCATAAATTTTTTCCCAAGCCTGCTGTCCAGAATGGTGTTTCTTAGGTTTTCTTTTTAAGAGTCTTAGAGTTTGAGGTCTTACATTTAAATCTTCAACACATCTTGAGTTCATTTTTCTATATGCTGAAAGTTAGGGGTCCAGTTTCATTTTTCTACATATGGCATGGCTAGCCAGCTATTGCAGCAACATTTATTGAATAGAAAGTCCTTTCTCCTTTGCTTATTTTTGTTGACTTTGTTGAAGATCAGCTGGCTGTAGGTGTGTGGCTTCATTTCTCTGTTTTCTATTCTGTTCCTTTAGTTTATGTGTCTGTTTTTCTGTCACTATCATGCTGCTTCACTTATTGTATCCTTATCATATAGTTTGCAAGTTGGGTAGTGTGATGCCTCCAGCTGTGTTCTTTTTGCTTAGGATTGTTTTGGCAATTTGGGCTCATTTTTGGTTCCATATTAATTTTAGAATAGTTTTTTCCAGTTTTGTGAAAAATAATATTGATGGCTTGATAGAAATAGCATTGAATCTCTAGATCATTTTGAGCCATATAGCCATTTCAATGATATTAACTTTTTCAATTCTTAAACTTCTTGTAGAGGTCTTTCACCACATTGATTAGATGTATTTCTAGACATTTAATTTTTTTCTGTGACTATTGTAATGGGATTGCATTCTTTATTTGGACCTCAGTTTGAATGCAGTTGGTGTGGACAAATGTACTGATTTTTGTACACTGATTTTTGTGTCCAGCAACTTTACTAAAGTTGTTTATCAATTCCAGGTGCCTTTTGAAGATGTCTTTAAAGTTTTCTAGGTACAGAGTCATATCATCAGTAAAGAGAGGGGTTAGTTTGATTTCTTTTCCTATTTGGATGCCTTTTAAATCTTGCTTTTGACTGACTAGTGTGGCAAGAACTTCCAATATTATGTAGAATAGGAGAGGTGAGAGTGGGCTTCCCTGTTTTGTTCCAGTTCTCAAGGGGAATGCTTCCAGTGTTTGCCCTTTCAGAATAATGTAGGCTATTGGTTTGTCACAGATGGCTCTTATTATTTGTTGTATGTTACTTTGATGACTAGTTTCTTGAAGCTTTTTTTTTTTTTATCATGAAGAGATGTCAGATTTTTGTTAAAGGCTTTTTCCACATCCAGAGAAATGATCATATGATTTTTGTTTTCAATTCTGCTTATGTGGTGAATTGCAGTTATTGATTTGCATGTATTGAACACAACTTGCATCCCAGAAATGAAGTCTACTTGATCATGGTGAAATAACTTTTGATGTACTGTGTTCAGTTTGCTACTATTGAGAATTGTTGTATATATGTTCATAGAGGATATTGGCCTGTTGGCCTGTAGTTATTTTTATTCATTGTATTCTTGCCAGATTTTGGTATCAGAGTGATGCTGGCTTCATAGAATGTGTTAGGAAAGAGTCCCCCATTCTCGTATTTGTTGGTATTTGTTGTCTCCTCCTTCTCCTCCTTCTTCCTCCTCCTCCTCCCCCTTCCTCCCTCCTCCTTCTTCCTCCTCCTCCTTCCCCTCCTTCTTCCTCCTCTTCCTTCCTCCTCCTCCTTCCTCTTCATTCTCCTTCCTCCATCTTCCTTCTCCTCCTCCTTCCTCCTCCCCCTGCTCCTTCCTCCTCCTCCTTCCTCCTCTTCCTCCTTCCTCCTCCTTCCTCTTCATTCTCCTTCCTCCATCTTACTTCTCCTCCTTTCTTCTCCTCCTCCCTCCTCCTCCATCTCCTTCCTCCTCCTTTATCCTCCTTCTCCTCCTTCCTTTTCCTCCCTCCTCTTCCTTCCTCCTTCTTCCTCCTCCATCTTCCTTCTCCTCCTTCCTCCTCTTCCTTCCTCTTCTTCTTCCTCCTCCTTCCTCTTTCTCCTCCTCCTTCCTCCTCCCCCTGCTCCTTCCTCCTCCTCCTCCTTCCTCCTCCTTCCTCTTCCTCATCCCTCCTCCTCCTTCTGCCTCCTCCTTTCTCTTCCTCCTCCCTCCTCTTCATTCCTCCTCCTGCACCTTCCTTCTCCTCCTTCTTTCTTCTTCCTCCTCCCTCCTCCTACTTCCTACTCCTCCTTTCTCCTCCTCCTCCCTTCTCTTCCTTCCTCCTCCTGCACCTTCCTCCTTCTCCTCCTTCCTCCTCCTCCTCCTTCTTCCTCCTTCTTTCTCCTCTTTCCTCCTCCTCTTCCCTCCTCTTCCTCCTCTTTCCTCCTCTTTCTCCTTCCTCCTCCTTCCTCCTCCTTCCTCTTCCTCCTCCTTCCTCCTCCCCTCCTCCTTCCTCCTCCTCTTCCTCCTTCCTACTCCTCCCTCCTTTCTCCTTTCTTCTTTTTCTTCTTCCTCTTCCTCTTCTTTCTTCTTCCTGCTCCTGCTCCTGCTGTTCCTCCTGCTCCTCCTGTTTCTCCTGCACCTCCTCTTCCACTTCTCCTCCTTCTCCTTCTCCTCTTTCTTCTTCTGTCTTTTTTCTTTCTTCTTTGGAATAGTTTCAATAGAATTGGTCCAAGCACCTTTTTGTATGTCTGGTAGAGTTTAGCTATGAATCTCTCTGGTCCAGGGCTTTGGTTGGTTGGTAGTTTTTTTTTTTTTTAATTATTGATCAAATTTCAATATACAATATTGGTCTCTTTAGGGTTCAGTTTCTTCCTGATTCTACCTTGAGAGGTTGTATAATTCCAAGAATTTATACATTTCCTCTAGATTTTCTAATTTGCATTCATAGAGATTTTCATAAAAGTCTCTGAGAATCTTGTATTTCTGTGAAGACAGTTGGAATGTTACATTTGTGATTTTTGAGTGTGCTTATTTGGACCCTCACTCTTTGTTTTTTCATTAATCTAGCTACCATCTTTCTACTTTATTTATCCTTTCAATAAAACAACTTTTCAATTTATTGACTCTTCATATGAATTGTTGAGTCTCAAAATTATTCATTTTGGATCTGATTTTAGTCATTTATTTTCTTTTTTAGAGAATTTATTTATTTACTTTAAGTTTTGGAGTACATGTCCAGATTGTCCAGGTTTGCAGCCATAGGCATACATGTGCCATGGTGGTGGTTTGCTGCATCCATCGTCTACATAAAATATTTCTTCTGACACTATAACTCCCCAATCCCCCCACCCCCTGCTATTCCTCTCCTAGCCTCCTACTCCCTAAGCCCTGGTTTGTGACGTTCTCCTCCCTGTATCCCTGTGTTCTCACTGTTCAACACCCACTTACGAATGAGAACATGGTTTTCTATTTTTCTGTCAGTTTGCTGAGAATGATGGTTTTTAGCTTCATCCATGTCCCTGCAAAGGACATGAACTCATCCTTTTTATGACTGCATAGTATTCCGTGGTGTATATGTGCTACATTTTCTTTGTTCAGTCTATCACTGATGGGCATTTGGGTTGGTTCCAAGTCTTTGCTATTGGGAGCAGTGCCACAATAAACATGTGTGGACATGTGTCTTTATGATAGAATGATTTATAATCCCTTGGGTATATACCCAGTAATGTGATGGCTGCGTCAAATGGTATTTCTATTTCTAGATCCTTGAGGAATTGCCATACTGTCTTCCACAATGGCTGAATTAATTTACACTCCCACCAACAGTGTAAAAGCGTTCCTATTTCTCCACATCCTCTCCAGCATGTGTTGTCTCCAGATTTTTTAATGATCACCCTTGTAACTGGTGTGAGGTGGTATCTCAATGTGGTTTGGATTTGCATTTCTCTAATAACCAGTGATGATGAGCTTTTTTTCATGTATTTGTTGGCTGCATAAATGTCTTCTTTTGAAAAGTGTCTGTTCATAATCTTTCCCTGTTTTACAAAGGGTTGCTTGTTCTTTTCTTGAAAATTTGTAAGTTCTTTGTAGATTCTGGATATTAGCCCTTTGGAAAATGAGTAGATTGGAAAAATTTTTTCCATTCTGTCGGTTGCTGATTCACTCTATTGATAGTTTATTTTGCTTTGAAGAAGCTCTTAACTTTAATTAGATCCCATTGTGTATTTTGGCTTTTATTTCCATTGGTTTTGGTGTTTTAGTCATGAAGTACTTGCCCATGCCTATGCTCTGAATCGTATTGCCTAGGTTTTCTTCTAGAGTTTTTATGGTGTTCTGCCTCATGTTTAAATCTTTAATCCATCGAGAGTTAATTTTTGTATAAGATGTAAGGAAAGGATCCATTTTCAGCTTTCTGCACATGGCTAGCCCCTTTTCCCAACACCATTTATTAAACAGGAAATCCTTTCCCCATTGCTTTTGTCAGGTTTGTCAAAGATCAGATGGTTGTAGTTGTGTGGCATTCTTTCTGAGGCCTCTGTTCTGTTCCATTAGTCTGTATCTCTGTTTTGGTACCAGAACCATGCTGTTTTTATTACAGTAGGCTTGTAATATAGTTTGAAGTTAGATAGTGTGATACCTCCAGCTTTTTTGTTTGTTTGTTTTGTTTTATTTTGTTTTTGCTTAGGATCGTCTTGGCTATGCAGGCTCTTTTCTGGTTCCATATGAAGTTTAAAGTGGCTTTTTTCCAGTTCTGTGAAGAAAGGCAATGGTAGCTTGATGGGGATAGCATTGAATCTATAAATTACTTTGGGCAGTATGGCCATTTTCATGATATTGATTCTTTCTAACCATGAGCATGAAATGTTTTCCATCTGTTTGTGTCTTCTCTTATTTCCTTGAAGTTTATAGTTTTCCTTGAAGAGGTCCTTCACATTATTCCTTGTTAGTTGTATTCCTAGGAATTTTATCCTCTTTGTAACAATTGTAAATGGAAGTTCACTTATGTTTTGACTCTGTTTGTCTATTATTGGTGTATAAGAATGATTGCTATTTTTGCACATTGATTTTGTATCCTTAGACTTTGCTGAAGTTGCTTATCAGCTTGAAGAGATTTGGGGCTGAGATGATGGGGTTTTCTAAATATATAATCATGTCATCTGCAGAGAGGGACAATTTGGTGTCCTCTCTTCCTATTCAAATACCTTTATTTCTTTCTCTTGCCTGATGGCCCTAGCCAGAACTTCCAATACTATGTTAATAGGAGTGGTGACCAAGTGCATCCTTGTCTTGTGCCAGTTTTCAAAGGAAATGCTTCCAGTTTTGCCCATTCATTATGATATTCACTGTGGGTTTGTAATAAATAGCTCTTATAATTTTGAGATATCCATGAATACCTAGTTTATTGAGAGATTTTAGCATAAAGCGCTATTAAATTTTGTCACAGGCCTTCTCTGCATCTATTGATATAATCATGTGGTTTTTGTCTTTGGTTTTGTTTATGTAATGGATTACATTTATAGATTTGCTGATGTTGAACCAGCCTTGCATCCCTGAGATGAAGCCAATTTGTTTGTGATGAATAAATTTTTGATGTAATGTTGGATTTGGTTTGCCAGTATTTTATTGAAGTTTTTGCATCAATGTTCATCTTGGATATTGGCCCGAAATTTTCTTTGTTAGTTGCATCTCTGCCAGCTTTTCATATCAGGATGATGTTGGTCTCATAAAATGCATTACGGAGGATTCCCTCTTTTTGTATTGTTTGGAATAGTTTCAGAAGCAATGGTACCCTCCTCTTTGTACCTCTGGTAGAATTCAGCTGTGAACCTGTCTGGTCCTGGACTCTTTAGTTGGTAGGCTATTAATTGCCTCCTCAACTTCCGACCTTGTTGTTGGTCTATTTAGGAATTCAACTGCTTCCTGGTTTAGTCTTGGGAGGGTGTAAGTGTCCAGGAATTCATCCCTTTCTTCTAGATTTACTGGTTTATTTTCATAGAGGTGTTTGTAGTAATCTCTGGTGGTAGTTTGTATTTTGTGGGATCAGTGGTGATAGGTACTTCATCATTTTTTATTGCATCTATTTGAATCTTCACTCTTCTTTTTTATTAGTGTGGCTAGCAGTCTTTTTATTTTGTTGATGTTTTCAAAAAACCAGCTCCTGGATTCATTGATTTTTCAAGGTTTTTTTTGTGTCTCTATCTCCTTCATTTCTGCTTTGATATTAGTTATTTCTTGTCTTCTGCTAGCTTTTGAATTTGTTTGCTCTTATTCCTCTAGTCCTTTTAATTGTGACATTAGGGTGTTGATTTTATATCTTTCCTCACTTCTCTGTTGGGTAAATGCTATAAATTTCCCTCTAGACACTGCTTTAAATGTGTCCCAAAGATTTTGGTACATGGTGTCTTCATTCTCATTGGTTTCAAAGAACATCTTCATTTCTTCATTCATTTCATTATGTATCCAGTTGTCATTCAGGAGCAGGTTGTTTAGTTTCCATGTAGTTTTGCAGTTTTGAGTGAGTTTCTTAATCCTGAGTTCTAATTTGATTGAGCTATGGTCTGAGAGGCTGTTTATTATGATTTTCATTCTTTTGCATTTGCTGAGGGGTGATTTACTTCAAATTATGTGGTCAATTTTAGAATAAGTGAAGTGTGGTGCTAAGAAGAGTGTATATTCTGTCATTTTGGGGTGGAGAGTTCTGTAGATGTCTATTACATCTACTTGGTACAGATCTGAGTTTAAGTGCTGGATATCCTGGTTAATTTTCTCTCATTGACCTGTCTAGTATTGACAGTGGAGTCTTAAAGTCTCCACTATTATTGTGTAGGAGTGTAAGTCTCTTTGTAGGTCATTAAGAACTTGCTTTATGTATCTGGGTGCTCCTGTATTGGGTGCATGCATATATATTTAGGATAGCTAGCTCTTGTTATTGCATTAATCTCTTTACTATTATTTAATGGCCTTCTTTGTCTCTTTTGATCTTTGTTGGTTTAAAGTCCATTTTGTCAGAGACTAGGATTGCGACCCCTGCTTTGTTTTTGCACTCCATTTGCTTTGAAATCTCTATCTCTTTATTTTGAGCATATGTGTGTTTTTGCATGTGAGATGGGTCTCCTGAATACAGCACATGGAAGGGTCTTGACTCTTTATCCATTTTGCCATTCTGTGTCTTTTGATTGGGGAATTTAGCCCATTTACATTTAAAATTACCATTGTTATATTTGAATTTGATCCTGCCATTTTGATGCTAGCTGGTTGTTTTGCCCATTAGTTGATGCAGTTTCTTCATTGTTTCAATGGTCTTTACAATTTGGTATGTTTTTGCAGTGGCTGGTACTGGTTGTTCCTTTCCATGTTTGGTGTTTCCTTCAGGAGCTCTTGTAAGGCAGGCCTGGTGGTGACAAAATCTCTCAGTAATTGTGTGTCTGTAAAGAATTTTATTTCTTCTTCACTTATGAAGCTTAGTTTTGGCTGGATATGAAATTCTGGGCTGGAAATTCTTTTTATAAGGATGTTGAATTTCGGCCCCCACTCTCTTCTGGCTTGTAGGTTTTCTACCAAGAGATCCACTGTGAGTCTGATGGGTTTCTCTTTGTTGGTAACTCGACTTTTCTCTCTGGCTGCCTTTCGCATTTTTTCCTTCATTTCAACCCTGATGAATCTGACAATTATGTGCCTTGGGGTTGGTCTTCTCAAGAAATACCTCTGTGGTGTCTTGTATTTCCTGTATTTGAATGTTGGCCTGACTTGCTGGATTGGGGAAGTTCTCCCAGATAATATCTGGGAGAGTGTTTTCAAACTTGGTTTCATTCTCTCTGTAACATTCAGGTACACTGATCAAACCTAGATTTGGTCTTTTCACATAATCCCATATTTCTTGGAGGATTTGTTCATTCTTTTCACTCTTTTTTCTCTGATCTTGCCTTATCACTTTATTTCATTGAGTTGATATTCAATTGCTGATATCCTTTCTTCTGCTTGATTGATTTGCCTATTGAAATGTTATGCTTCACAAAGTTCTTGTGCTTTGTTTTTCAGCTCCATCATGTTGTTTATGTTCTTCTCTAAGCTGGTTATTCTTGCTAGCATTTTTTGTCTAACCTTTCTTCAAGGTTCTTGGTTTTCCTTGCATTGGGTTAGAATATGCTCCTTTAGGTCAGAGAAGTTTGTTATTACTTACCTTCTGAAGCCTGCTTCGGTCAATTCATCATGCTCATTCTCCATCCAGTTTTGTTCCCTTGCTGATGAGGGGTTGTAATCCCTTGGAGGAGAAGAGGCATTCTGGCTTTTGGTGATTTTAGCCTTTTTGTGCTGGTTTCCATCTTCATGGATTTATCTACCTTTGCTCTTTGAAGTTGGTGACTATTGGATGGGGTTTCTGAGTGAATGTCCTTTCTGTTGTTGGTGAAGCTCTTTCTGTTTGTTTTCCTTCTAACAGTCTGGCCCCTCTGCTGCAGGTCTGCTGGAGTTTGCTGGCGGTCCACTCTAGACCCTGCTTTCCTGGGAATCACTCATGGGGGCTGCAGAACAGCAAAGATTACTACCTGTTCCTTCCTCTGGTAGCTTCATCCCAAAAAGGTACCTGCCAGATGTCAGCCAGAGCTCTCCTGTATGACATGTCTCCCAGTTAGGATACACAGATGGTTAGGGAACCACTTGAGGAGGTAGCCTGTCCCTTAACAGAGCTTAAGCACTGTGTTGGTGGAATCTGTTGCTCACTTCAGGGCTGCCAGGCAGGAATGTTTAAGTCTGCTGAAGCGGAACCCACAACTGCCCCTTTCCCAGGTGTTCTGTCCCAGGAAGGTTGTGGCTTTGTAAGCCCATGACTGGCTGCTGTCTTTTTTTTCTGAGATGCCCTGCCCAGCAAGAAGGGAATCTACTTGGCTCTCTGCCTGCAGAGGCCTTGATGAGCTGTGGTGCTGGGCTGTGCCAGTAGCACAGTTGCTGTGTAAATTTCCTGGCTGCTTTGTTTACACAGACAATGTTGAAACCATCTACCAGAGCCTCAGCAATGATGGGTGCCCCTCCCCCCACCAAGTTCGAACATCTCAGGTCGAGTTCAGACTGCTGTGCTGGCTGTGAGAATTTCAAGCCAGTGGATCTTAGCTTTCTGGTCTTCATGGGGGTGGGACCCAACGAGCCAGTTCACTTGGCTCCCTGGTTTCCGCCCTCTTTTCCAGGCGGTTCTGTTCTGTCTCGCTGGCATTCCAGGTGCCACTACACTAAAATGGCTGCCCAGTTTTGTGCTGGAAACCTAGGGCACTGGCATTGTAGGCACCAGAGGGAATCTCTTGGTCTGTGGGTTGTGTAGACTGTGGGAAAAGTGCAGTGTCTGAGCCAGAGTGCTGGAGTGTCTGGAAAAGTCCCTAATGGCTTCCCTTGCTTGAGAGAGAGAATTCTCCAGCCCCTTGTGCCTCCTGGGTGAGGCAATGCCCCACTCTGCTTTGGCTTGCCCACCTTGGGCTGTTCCCACTGTCTAACCAGTCCTGACGAGACGAACCTGGTACCTCAGCTGAAATGTGGAGATCACTCATCTTCTCACTCACTCTCACTGAGAACTGCAGACCAGAGCTGTTCCTATTTGGTCATCTTTGTGGAAGTCTAGTTATTTTTTTTTTTTCTGATAGCTTTAGAGTTTTTTCTTGTTTTTCTAGTTTATCTGAGTGTGAATTTAGATCACTAGTTTGAGATATTTCTAATTTTCTGATGTTTCCATTTAGTCTTATAAACTTTCCTCTTAACATTGCTTTTGCTGCATCCCAGGAATTTGGGTATATTGTGTCTATATTTTCATTTATTTGAAATATATATTTTTTTGCTTCTGCCTTAGTTTAATTGTTTACCCAAAAGTCATTCTGGAGCAAGTTGTTTAATTTCCATGTAATTGTGTTTTTCAGAAATCTTCTTGGTACTGATTTCTATTTTTATTCCACTGTGTTCCAAGAGTATTATTGATATTATTTCTATTTTTAAAATTTATTGAGACTTGCTTTATGGCTGAGCATTTGGTCAGTCTTGTATGTTCCATATGCGGAAGAAAAGAATGTGTACTCTGTGGTTGATAGGTAGAGTATTCTGTAAATGTCTGTTAGATCCAACTGGTCAAGTACTGAATTTAAGTCCAGAATTTCTGTTATCTATCTAATGTCAGTGGGGTATTGAAGACCTCAACCATTATGGCATAGCTGTCTAAGTCTTTTCATAGGTCTAGAAGTTCTTGTTTCATAAATCTGGGTGCTCCAATGTTGGGTGTGTATATATTTAAGATTGTTGAGTCTTTTTGTTGAAGAATTGAACCCTTTATTATTATGTAGTTCCTTATTTGTGTTTTGTGTGTGTGTTTGTTTAAAGTCTGTTTTATTTGATATAAGAATAGCAACACCTACTCTTTTTCTGTTTTCTCTTTGCCTGACAGGACTTTCTTCAACCCTTTATTTTGAGCCTATGGCTGTCATTACATTTGAGATGAGTCTCTTAAAGACAGCAAATGAATTGATACCCGTTTATTTTGTTTGTTTGTTTTCTTGAGACAGAGTCTCAGTCTGTTGCCCAGGCTGGAGTGTAGTGGCACAATCCAGGCTCACTGCAACCTCCACCTCCTAGGTTCAAGTGATTCTCCTGCCTCACCCTTCCAAGTAGCTGGGATTACAGGCACCTGCCACCACATCTGGCTAATTTTTAGTAGAGAGAGGGTTTCACTATGTTGGTCAGGCTGGTCTCAAACTCCTGACCTCAAGTGATCCACCCTCCTTGGCCTCCTAAAGTGCTGGGATTACAGGCGTGAGCCACTGTGCCCAGCCTGATCTTGTTTTTTATCCAATTTGTCATTGCATGTCTTTTAAGTGGAGCACTTGGTCTATTTACATTCACAGTTAATACTGATATGTGAGGTTTTGATCTTATGAAGTTGCTAATTGTTTGCATTGTAGTTTCTAGTGTGTTGTTGCTTTATGAAGTCTGTGGGCTATGTACTTAATTTTGATTCTTTTCCACCTTAACTTTATGAGTTTTTAAAGTTTATTTTGATCTTAGGATGAGTTCTTAGTTATGTTGTTTGTTTTCATATTTTGCATTTCCCTATATATCCATTTAAGACTATACAGTTTCCTCTAAGCACCTATTTGCATCTCACATATTTTGATATACAATCATTTTACTTTGATTAGTTGAAAATGTTTTCTATTTTCTGTTATAATTTCTTTTTTGATCCATGGATTTTCAGAATTGTATTTTTTACTTTGAAACATACAGGGAATTTCAGTTATCATTTTTTTCTCCTGGGATCATTTTTCCTTTGCTTTATGAAAAACCATTCTTTAGTGTGAGGCTTCTTTTAATAAATTATCTTAATCTTGCTTTACATTTTAAAAGGTGATTATATCAACTTAATTCTTGAAACATATTCCAACTTTATATAGAATTTTAGTTTAGCAAGCTTCTTTTCTTCTTTACCCTTCTGAGATAATATTAATGCATTAATGCTTCTTTTTTCTGGCTTCCATTTTTTTTCCACTGGGAAATCAGCTTTAAATCATGGTGTTGTGCCTTGAAGATAATCTGTTATTATGCTTTGATGCTTTCTGCAATTTTTATTACATTGTACTAAATATATATTACAAAATATTGTGTAGACTAGATGTATATTAATGTTTGTGTCATGAAAAGAGCTCAAACTTCTTTAAAATTAACTGGCATTATGTAAAAATACCATAGTATTTTGGTGCCAGGTGCAGTGGCTTACACCTGTAATCCCAGGACTTTAGGAGGCCGAGGTGGGTTGATCACCTGAGATCAGGAGTTCATCAGCTGGACCAACATGATGAAACCTCATCTCTACCAAAACCACAAAAAATTAGCTGGGCGTGGTGGCAGGTGCCTGTAATCGCAGCAACTTGAGAAGCTGAGGCAGAAGAATTGCTGAAACCCAGGAGCAGAGGTTGCAGTGAGCTGAGATTGTGCTATTGCACTCCAGCCTAGGAAACAAGAGCAAAACTCCATTTCAAAAAACAAACAAAAAACATTTGTGGGTTTTTAATTTTTTGTTCTGTTTTAGGTTCCCCCCAGAAACAGCAATTTTACTCAGTTTTTTCAACATGCTATAATAACACATGGATTAAAACATAATTCTTTTAATTGTGACATTAGGGTATCAATTTTACATCTTTCCTCACTTCTCATGTGGGCATTTAGTGCTATAAATTTCCCTCCAGATAGTGCCTTAAGTGTGTCCCAGAGATTCTGGTACATTGTGTCTTCATTCTCATTTGTTTCAAAGAACATCTTTTTTTTCTGCCTTCATTTTATTGTTTATCCAGTAGTCATTCAGGAGCAGGTTGTTCAGTTTTCATGTAGTTGTGTGGTTTTGAGTGAGTTTCTTAATCCTGAGTTCTAATATGATTGCACTGTGGTCTGAGAGACTGTTTTAATTTTCATTCTTTTGCATTTGCTGAGGATTGATTTACTTCCAGTTATGTGGTCATTTTTAGAGAAAGTGTAATGTGGTGCTGAGAAGAATGTATATTCTGTGGTTTTGGGGTGGAGAGTTCTGTAGATGTCTATTAGGTTACTTGGTACAGATCTGAGTTTAAGTCCTGGATATCCTGGTTAATTTTCTGTCTCATTGATCTGTCTAATACTGACAGTGGAGTGCTATACAATTTCCTCTAAGCACCTATCTATTTGCATCCCACATATTTTGATATACAATCATTTTACTTTGATTAGTTGAAAATGTTTTTTGTTTTCTATTATAATTTCTTTTTTGATCCATGGACTTTTAGAATTGTATTTCTAAAAATACAATTTGTAGACTCCCACTATTATTGTGTGAGAGTCTAAGTCTCTTTGTAGGTCATTGAGAACTTGCTTTATATATCTGGGTTCTCTGGTATTGGGTGCATATATATTTAGGATAGTTAGTTCTTACTGTTGCAGTGATTCCTTTACCATTATGTGATGCCTTTCTTTGTCTCTTTTGATCTTTGTTGGTTTTAAGTCTGTTTTATCAGAGACTAGGGTGGCAACTCCTGCTTTTTTCCCTCTCTCCATTTGCATGATAAATCTTTCTCCATCCCTTTGTTTTAAGCCTATGTGTGTCTTTGCATGTGAGATGAGTCTCCTGAATACAGCACACAGATGGGTCTTGACTCTCTCCAATTTAACAGTCAGTGTCTTTTGATTGGGGCATTTAGCCCATTTACATTTAAGGTTAATACTGTTTTGGGCAAAAGATATGAACAGACATTTCTCAAAAGAAGATATTTATGCAGCCAACAAACATATGAAAAATAACTCATCATCACTGATCACTAGAAAAATGCAAATCAAAACTACATTGAGATACCATCTCATGCCAGTTTGAATGATGCTCATTAAAAAATCAGGAAACAACCAGTGCTGGAGAGGATGAGGAGAAATAGGAATGCTTTTACACCGTTGGTGGGAGAGTTAATTAGTTCAACCATTGTGGAAAGGAGTGAGGCAATTCTTCAAGTGTCTAGAAATGAGATACCATTTGACCCAGCAATCCTATTGCTGAGTATATACCTAAATGATTATAAATCATTTTGTTATAAAGACACATACAGATGTTCATTGTGGCACTGTTTACAATAGCAAGGACCTGGAACCAACCCAAATGCCCATCAGTGATAGACTGGACAAAGGAAATGTGGCACATATACACCATGGAATACTATGCAGACATAAAAAGGATGAGTTCATGTCCTTTGCAGGGACATGGATGAAGCTGGAAACTATTATTCTCAGCAAACGAACACAAGAACAGAAAACCAAACAATGCATGTTCTCACCCATAAGTGGGTATTGAACAGTGAGAACACATGGACACAGGAAGGGGAACCTCACACACTGGGGCCTGTCAGGGAGTGGGGGTGGGGTAGGGGAAAGATAGTAGGGGCTGAGGAGAGTGGGGAAGGATAGGGATAACTTTAGGAGAAATATTTAATGTAGATTATGGGGGGATGGATGCAGCAAACCATCATGGCACATGTATACCTATGTAACAAACCTGCATGATCTGCACATGTACCTCAGAATTTAAAATATAACTTCAAAAAACCCATATAATTAATGTTTTGCTCCTTATATGTTTAATTCAATAGTGCTCCATGTATATTAGGCATACAATATGTTATTATATAAGTACATTTAAATGACAATAAACTATTATATATGTGAGTCAAAAAAATGGATCTGCTTCACCTTTGAAGAACATACAGATATGTTAGTAATATGCAGAGAGGAGTTGCCATTTTCCTGTATTATAAACTAATAAATCCTCACATTATTTGATGTTAATTTGATGATGTGGGTGTTTGCCAGAATTTTCTGTTGTTTAATCTGTATTTGTTTAAACCAAAATGTCTAATAATTATGCTTTTTAAATTAAGACATAAATACATATTACATATGTCCTTAGATTTTATAGATCAGTGTTCTAAGTTTGATAATGTGTTGGAAGTTAGACCATATACAACCAGTGACAATGGGAATACTTGCCATACTTGGTATTGTTTCCTATATGAATTCTCATCAATAAAGGTATTCTGCTTTATTTTCAATAAAAGTGGTCATTTCCAGTAAACGGTTTAAGTTTGGGGACTTTTGGTGCCTTATCATAACACATAATATAGTTCCTTGTGTTTGCAGATCAACTTCTGACTGTTTCATGGAGGAGATTATTTAATTATTGCCTTTTGTGATCTTTAATTGTATCTGTTTTTCTTCATCTATTTTATAACACCTAGTAATTTTTGGTATTTAAAAAATTATTAATTAGTTATTAAATTGTGTACACAAATGGAAGATATTTTGTCTCATTCAATCCTGTATATTTTTAAATAAAAACCACCACAGTTTCAGACATTTTACTAAGGGTTGTGAAAGTGAGTTTGGAAAGAGGACACAAGTTCAATAAAACGTGGTATCAGTCTATCTCTAAACCCTATAATACTTTCTTTTTCTAGTTTTTGATAGACTCAGGGACCTTTTTACTAGCCAATAGCTTGCTTGTTTCCAATATCTCATGCATTATAAAAATGTTGGCAAAGTAAACTTTGTGTGGAACTAAAAGAAATGTTAAATTAAAAGTTACAAATACTACAGTTCTTTTCCTTTAACAGTTCAATTTTAGTTAATATTTCTAAAATGTATGACAATTAGATAATTATTCACTTATAAGTAAAATTCAATTGCTGAAGGATAGTTTTAAAATTTAATGCCAGAAACAGATATATATATTTTTTTTTGCTGAAAATGGACTTTAATAACACTAAGTATTCTATAACTTACTGTGTTGAATAAGAGTGGTGAGAGAGGGCATCCTTGTCTTATGCCAGTTTTCAAAGAGATTACTTCCAGTTTTTGCCCATTTTGTATGATATTGGCTGTGGGTTTGTCAAATAACCAATGGAAATCTTGAGAGGGTATTTAAACCACAGAAAATTTTCTTGAGACCCTAAGCTTGGGCCCACTCCCATTCTGTAGAGTGTACTTTCGTTTTCAGTAGATCTCTTCTTTTGCTGCTTTATTCTTTCCTTGCTTTGTGTATTCTGCCCAATTCTTTCTTCAACATGCCAATAACCAGGTCACCCTTCAATTGGTAACACTAGAAGTTTTTTGGAAGAACACGTAGGATTTTCTAGGTATAGGATAATGTCACCAGCAAACAGGGATAATATGACATTTTTTTTTTTCCTATTTGGATGCCTTATATATTTTTCTTCCTTGATTGCTCTGACTACATGTTCTATAACTTAAAAGTTAAATTTAATAGTGACCTCTCATATAGAAAACTGTACATAGCATTTATAGCTTTTATTAAGAATAGCCATTTTTTGCTTTACTCCTTCTAAAACTCAATATTGACTTTCAAAATTGTTCCATTATATTTTTGCTTAAGTGTCAATAAGTACATTTCTTGCCTTTTGTTTCTTTGGAAATAAAATATTTATTCTCAATAATTATAGCTTATTGTTTTACTCCAAATGCAATGTAATATACTGGTTTCTCACTGATTTCCCACTAGGCCTTTTATAAACTTTTATATTATGTATTTTGATAATGTTATGAATTTTCATTTGTTATCTTTCAATGCTAATTATTATCAAAAGGTGTTATGTGGAGAAGAGTAACATCTGATTAATTTACTCAATATTAGGCCAACAATTTTTATTATTTTGTTTCATTAGCAATCTTCTTTAAATAAATGCAATGTTATTTATAAAAGTAAAGAAGTAACAAAAGCTTCAAAAATTAAGTTAATGATCTTAGGGGAAAAAGTCTCAAATTTCTAGTCATTGTTACACTTAGTTAAAAAATTCTTTTGATTAGTACTCAATTAAATTAACAAACTTTTTTGAGTTTTTACTTATTGGTCAACTGTTCCATGAGTTGGTGAGATGAAACAAAAAATGGATAATGGGCTACATTATCATACTTTTACATTTTTCTTATGATAAATAATAATTAAAATTAAATTACTTCCATTAGTGTTTTATTATAATGTCATTTTCTTAAAAACAAGATTGAAAATTATTTCACTATATAGCCTACTTCTTGTTTAATTCTGCCATGATAGAAGTCATATTTCTACAATGTTGGTAGCTTATTTTCATGTGGGAGTTGTCTGAGGAGCAACTTGACAGATTCAGATGAATGCTGCATATTCAGATGAATGTTAGCAATATGTAAAATACAGTCTATCAAAGGTCAGCCAAAATAAAATGTCATAGATAATAGCTGCAATCTATAAAGCTTTGTTTGTTAAAATTATAAAACATAGTATTTACATTTTAAAAGCTTGATCCAAGTGATCACACCATAGCTTCACTAGTCAGCTTCACTTCAATCTTCTAAAATGTGTCTATCCATATAAAAGTTGTAAAATGGTACTGATTTTACAGTGAGGTATTCTTATTATCAGGGTGTTAATGAATTTGAATTAATTTCAACAATCATCTCTACTCTTCACATTTAAAAAATATTCAATTATTCAGTAATTTTTTTATCATATTTATTGTGATACAGTTATATTTAGATAGGCTTTAAAGAGTTGAAAAGTTGCCTAACCAAAAATATATTAGCCACAAACTTGAATTTATTAGATTATTAAACTTATTATTATAATAAAATATGACTTTAAGTTAATATATACTAATCTAAATGTCATTTTAAATGATATTCTAGAATTTCAGTGGTTTAAAATGCTATTAAATTGGAGATGCATCTCATAACATTGATTTGCTCACTCCCGGTACCTAGTCTTTACCAAAATGAACACAAAAACAAACACAAAAACCAAATAGCTTCCTAGTTTTTTCTCTTTCTATGAGAGTTCAAGGTCAGAGAGAGAAAAAAACCCCAAAAAACACGAGACTAATAGAGGCCAATCTCCACATGAAACAGTGGGATTCACTTTCCCCAACACAGACTCAGATGAGATAAAACCCATGGGCTCTCATCATAGGAAGGTTTTGAATAAAAATTATTCTGGCATTATTCTTTGTAAAAGCTTAGAAAAGAAGATCTGACAGTAAATAAAAAGCAAGTACTATGATTTCTTTCATCAGCATTTCGTAGTTCTCCTCTTAGAGGTCTTTCATTTTTTTGGTTAAATGTATTCATGGGTATTTTATTTTTGTGTGGCAATTGTAAATGAGATTGAATAATTTATTTGGCTCTCAGCTTTAACATTATTGGTGTATATAAATGCAACTGATTTGATTTTATGTATTAATTTTCTATCCTGAAACTTTACTGAAGTCATTTATCAGGTCTAGGGAGGCAGTAGAATAGGGTCTGGAGTCAAGGAACATAAGGCCGATTCACGCTGACTTCCTAGAACTAAATCAAATGAAATCTTTTCAGCAATGACAAGAAATATCCTATCTACATAGGGTATACACTGAGTAAATGACTTTGTAACTTACTTCGTCCTCTTCATTTACATATGGCATACACCAAATAACCAATGGAAACCTCTAGAGGATATTTAAACCCCAGAAAACTCTGTAGCTGGGCTCTTGAGACCCTTTTTGGGCCCACTTTCACTCTGTAAAGTGTCCTTTCATTTTCAGTAAATCTCTACTTTTGTTGCTTCATTCTTGCTCTATTTGTGCATATTGCCCAATTCTTTCTTCAAGATACCAAAAACCTGGTCACCCTTCAACTGGTAACACTTGGAGTTTTTTGGAAGAATATGTAGGATTTTCTAGAAATAGGATAATGTCACCAGCAAACATAAATAATTTGACTTTTTTTCCTATTTGGATGCCTTTTATTTTTTTTCTTCCTTGATTGCTCTGACTACATGGATGGGGCTGGAGGCCATTATCCTGAGTGAGATGACTCAGAAACATAAAATCACATACTACATGTTCTTATTTTAAAAGGGAGAGCTAAACAGTGGATACACTGTATATAAAGATGGAAATAATAGACATCACTGACTCCAAAATGGGAATGGAAGGTAATGGAAAGAAATGGTGCAGCTGTGGATTGCTTCTGGCTTTGATGAAAAACTCCAATTTTGACAGGTCGAGATGAATACATAGAATTTTACATACAGAGCCGAATATGAGAAAAGTCACAGAAATGTGTGATGGAAATCATGATGTGAATTGCTACATTTAATGCACTCTTTCTGAAACAGAGTTCTGTGTTAACTGAAAGATTATTTAATTCTCACAAAAAATGTGTAAGTAAGGCTGCTATTTTTCTGGTTTAACATAGAGAAACTGAAGCTAAACAACTTGCTGAAACCTGTATGAACACACATTTAGGGTACAGAAAGAGGAATGGTTTGACTTGATTGCTGATTGTGAAAAAACAAAAAAAATGTCTAAAATAAAAGGTAGAATTTGATCTTGTGAAGGCAAAGATTTAACTTGATAAATAATAGAACATTATTAAATGCTTGTACATATGTCTATGACAAGGTTCAAGTTCTGTTTAGAAAAGATTAATCTGGTATCTAGCAGTTTGGGTTCAAGAATGCAAAAACTTAAGATTGAAAAACCAGTTAGGATACTGGTTTTCTTTTATTTTTCACTGTCACTGCCTTTCAATAGGCCTTTATCTTTACCTCCATGGACTACAGAAATAGACTCAGAATTGGTGTCTCTAATTCAAGCTTCTCCTTTCTTCAATGTATATTCCTCATTGTCACGAGAGTTAACTTTGTGAAACACTAATATCCTTATGTAACTTTCTTGTGTTGACAGTTTCAATGGCTTGTCATTATATTTAGAAAAAAAGATCTAATACTTAAGAGTGTGAGGCTCTTTGTTATTAAAATAATGTCCTAGCCCTTTCTCACCTCTCTCCAATATCCACCCCCCAAAACCATCTCTACATTTAAACATACCAAATGACTGTTTCAAATTTAGACTCTTCTAAGTCACAATGCCTTACATGTCCCGTAAGACTAGAGTGCGCCTTCGGTAATTGTTTAATAATTCATCCCGAGAGATCCGCCCCTGCCCCACACCTCCCAGTTTCCCTGCAACCCCAGCACAGGGAGACACTCCGTTCTTCGAGCTTTCATTTACCATGTCTACTTTCTGCTATTATAACATTTGCTAATTTTATTTGAACAGTGTATTTATGTCATCTGTCTTCTGCAGTTGACAAACACCTAGACGCAAGGCACAAAATTTGCACTGATAATTAAATTTTGGAATTTTTTTTCTATTAATAAAATGGCTCTGCTCAGCTTGTACTTTATGTTAGCCAGGAACAAAGGATACAAATATCCTACTCCCCTGTGTATTTCTGAAAGGGGTTGATATGTCAGGTCATTGTAGAATTTATTTAACCCTAATAATTTTCATAATGTAAAATCATTCTGCGTCGTTTAACATTAGTTAAGACAAACACAGCAGGGATTCTAAAAAATAAAAGTAGTCCATTTTGGGTAAGTTTCCTTGGTTTGCCAGACAAACCAGATAGGGTTAATATTAAGAATTTCAGATAACGTGTTTAAAAGAGCAAATGAAATTATATTTGAGAATAAGAGTAAGAGTGGCTACTAGTTTTAGTCCAGATGTTGAGTCTAATAAAAGCATATGGAGAGTAAGGCAGGCATTCAAGTTCAAGCAGGATAAAGAGAAACAGAAAAGGTAGTTTTCCAAGAAAAAGAACAAGAGTAACAGTAGATTGCACTTATGGAGTGATCTTGCAACCTGAAGGTGTATGTAAGAGATACGTATATTAAACAGTACTTCTTGGAAGCTGTCATCCTGATGTTCTGAATTGTTTTTTTTTTTTTTTTTTTCCTGAGCCAGAGTTTTGCTCTTGTTGCCCAGGCTGGAGTGCAATGTCATGATCTCAGCTCACCACAGCCTCTGCCTCCTGAGTTCAAGCGATTCTCCTACCTCAGCCTCCTGAGTAGCTGGGATTACAGGCTTATGCCACCACGCCTGGCTAATTTTTTGTATTTAGTAGAAAAGGAGTTTCTCTATGTTGGTCAGGCTGGTCTCAAACTCCTGACCTCAGGTGATCCACCAGCCTCAGCATCCCCAAGTCCTGGGATTACAGGTGTGAAACACTGCACTCAGCATGCTTTTTAATTTTCTAAACAGATAAATCACACACAAACCTCTATTTAAAATGATATTTTCTGTATTAAAATATAAAAATTTATTTAAAAAAATACCACCAAATGGCAATGAAACCCCAGCATTCATTTATGTAATGATGAATTTGATAGGTGAGGTTATTACCTTATTTATATGAAAAATATCTAAGATATGAATTCCAAGCTTATTTGTTCCAGATGTACTTTGTATATTTAGTAAGCTACTGATTTCCAGTTGTTTTTCTTTTTTAATTAAACTATTCTAGGGGCTTGAAAGTAGTAATACAGCTTCAAAAGCTGAACTATATACTCCCTTTTTACCAACAGGCTCAGCCTGGTATTACATTTAAATAAAGAAACTCATCTATTTTTCTTTAAAAATCATAGTATTCACTGCTTCTACTAATCAAATGTATAATTTTTAACAAAATATTTTTCTGTCAAAATTTAGAACACATACATCCATTTTTAGCAAATTTTTAGGATTTTATTATCATGAAAAAATATCACAGGATGAGGGAGGTGGAGTAGACTATGTCTCAGTCTTTAATCAAGCTATAACCATTTGTATTCCATAAATAGGACTGGTTCTCTTGTTTTGGATTTGTGGAAGTATTCTACTTCTATTCACCTTTCTATCTTCATCTCTGCTATACTCCATCATCTCTACAATCTATACCCCAACTCTCATGAGCTCTAGTTCACTGCAGAATGTACTCTTACTAGCCTGGAAGATTTCCTCACCTGCACTTTACCTTCTCAACCTGAATAGCCCCAGTTTTCCCTTCAGAACTCAATGAGAGCTCATACCATCTGGGAAATCTTTCCCTTCCACCTATGGCTCAGGTGAATTGTCCTGCATACTCTCATTTTTGTGTGTGTCCTTACAGTTGTGTTGCAGTGATTCCCAGGATGGTTGCATGTTAAAATGTATGACTATTTCACAGTTTATGCACAGCCTGAAAGCCAAAAGAGTGTCTTCTGAACTTAGAAAAATAACTGCCATGGAATCAACAGTCAATAAATGAGTTGAATAAGTAAAGATTCTGGAATATACAAATTGAGATGAAACTAAAGGTGTCATGCATGCTAAGGACAGAAATTAGGCAGCACTCTCCTCAAGTCACTGTACTCAAAACCATTAGAATTTAACTCAGAAGATGAGAGCAAGTGTTTTCAGCATTGGATATTCCTCCTGGGCCACCAGCTAGCATCCAGTAAAAATCCACTTCATGTAGATGTTTTGCACTTTAGCTTGCATGTCTCCACCTGCTTTGTTCCCCTCTCTCCCTTCATTTCTCTTTGGACTGAGAACCAACTTACTTTAGACCTAAGGATTCTAGCCCTTAGTTGCAGCATCAGAAAATTATACAAAAAGAATAGTTGGAAACTACTGTCATCCAAAAGTTTTTTAAGAGTTAATGCTTGCTTAAATATTAAGTATCTAAAAGACATGTCATATCTAGTAGTTTAGTAAAACGATATATTTTGGATACAATTTAAATATTTCTTATTTATTAGTTTGCATGATGGATCATGCCATATTTTGGGTGTCTTTGATGACTTTCTCTAAAATTCTTATTCAGTATGAAATATACTGGGCTAGAAAAAGTATTAATTTACTACTAATGTTTATTTCGAACCTACTGTGTTCCAGGAACTTTTCTACCATATATTTCAATATCTACTAATCCAATACAATTTCCTCTTATTTAAATTTCCCTTTTTATTTTCTTTGGTTAGAATATATGCATTTTTTTTTTCATCTAGACCATTGCAAAACTCAGAGCTAGTAAAATCAACCCCTTGTTGAGAAAGAATGCCAGTGACTCATCATTGCTTATAACAGGATTTAACATACTTTTTCTACAGAGAGGCAGAGTTTAAATATTTTGTGCTTTTCAGGTCAAGAGGCAAAATTATATTTTTAGGTATTCATACAACACAGTAGAAAACACATTTCCTTATACATTGATTGATGAAATTCAAACTATAGTAATAATAACAATAATTAAACTTTTTTTGTTATACAAGTCTGCTAATTAGAATAAATTCAAAAGAATTAAAACTTGGGATTTAAAAGTAGTGTTCTGCATTATTGCATCTATTATAAGTCCCTGTCTATAAAAATGGTTGTTAACTTGTGTGCTGTACAAGAATAGGCAGTGGGTAGAATTTGGCCCATCAGGCATTCGAATAGTGTTCAGCGTCATGGAGTTTTTCATAAGGCTTTTTTCTACCCATCTTTCACACCTCGTTCCCATGTTTCTTGATATCTCATTTTCTACAAAAGCTATGATTAGGAAAAGATCAACATTTCATGGAGTATGAAAGCTTAAGCAATTTTAGGGGAGGTGGAAGAGGACTTTTTGAGAAAAAAATGTAAGATTTCAACTTGGTGTGAAAGTGAATACTTGGAATGAGAATGTAAGGTACAACAAGCTTAAAAAGTTATTTGCATATCTAACAAATAAGAGAAATCTCAAAATCCAGAAAAGTCTATTACCTATGCCATACCTTCATGCTACAATTCAAGTAAGTATAAACATTGGGTAATAATGTACTTGAAAGCCATTTCTACACCAAAATGATGGGCAAAACCTTAACAATACACAGAAATGACCTCAAAGCACAAAAACATGTCCCATCAAATAGCATATACTCCCATTCCACCTCCCATTAGTCAAATAACAAAAATGGCAATGGCCCGTCTGATACCATTCAACATGAGGCAAAGTGTCACAGCTAAGTCAGAATAGAGAGAGAAGGTGGTCTTAACTGGGTACATTCAAAATATATCAGTTTTGTAATTTTTAAAAATTACAGGATCAAATGAATGCAGGGATCTCTCCTGGGTTCTTGGCTGAAGTTTATGTCAGTGAAAATCCTTGATTCATGAGTCTTCCATTAGCCAGAAAATGCATCTCTACCCCAGATCTAGCCATTCCCCATCTGTGGCATTCCATAAACATTCCATATATTTCCTGCTGTTGTGTCTTTGCTTCAGTTTCTCCTTCTGTTATCAATTTGTGTCTTTTTCAAAACATTTAGACTTTAAGATTGGGTTAAATTATTTCATCTTGTGTAAATTGTAAGAATTATTATGTTTCAGGAGTTATTCTGATGGTATCATTACTTGTCTTTATTCTTCTCCTCCACTACTTTATTTGTATATATGTATCTAATCAATGAATGCTTAATTTATGCATTGTTCAACATTAAGTATGTGAAGAAAAGATGATAAGCAATTAAAAATAATTGAATTGATTATAAAGTGTCCTCTTAATAGCACTGTTATCAGTGTCTCTCTTTGAAATTTGATAGGTTTAATTAAATGTTCTGTTAAATTTTAGAAAAAAAGGCTTTTACTACAAAAGAGTATTCAAATAGTCTATTAAAATGTAGGGAATACAGGCATATGTTCCATTGAGGATTTTTAGAAGAAAGTCCTTTTTAGGTTAGCAAGTTGAATTTTATTCTTAATTCTAATACACAATGCAGTCTACAGCCTACTAATTTGATTAATGTAATGTTATATTTCAAATAATCTCTAGTGCTTTTCTAATCAAGTTGAGAGTCTTTTTGCAATTTTATAAAACTGATTTGGCAATTTGATAAAGTAGGTCATCAAAGCTCTGTTTCCAAAATATGTAGCTTCATCAAAGCTGTAAAAATTATGTTTCTGCATAAAGACATGCAAAATGAGAGAAGTACATTTCTTACAAGTCCCCGTCACTTACTTTTTTCTTTTATAATTTAAAATTCATTTACCCTAAATAGAGATATAGAGGGACACTATTTAAACTTTAATTCATAAATTTCAATATATAATTTTAATAATAGCAAGCACAATGTTACAAATAATCCAATTATAATATTTTAGTTATTTTAAAATATACAATTACATTATTATTGACTATAGTCACCAGGTTGTGCTGTCAAATACCAGGTCTTATTTATTATTTTTAACTTTTCCTTTGTACCCAATAACCATCCCCATCCCCCAACTACCATTCTCAGCCTCTGGTAACCATCCTTTTACTATCTATCTCCATGAGTTCAACTGTTTTGATTTTTAGATACTATAAATAAGTAAGAACATGTGATGTTTGTCTTTCTGCGCCTGGTTTATTTTATTAATCATAATGAACTCTATCCAGTTGCATCTATGTTGTTGCTAAGGACAGAATCTCATTTTTATGGCTGAATAGTATTCCATTATATATAAGTACCACATTTTCTTTATCCATTTATCTGCTGAGGGACACTTAGATTGCTTCCAAATAAAAAATAGTTATAAAAATTTGAATCTTATATTTGTATTCATTAACTGCTTTCTTTAAAGTGACTTCCCATTATATCTGATATTTATTTTGTGTGTTTATATGTATTTTTTATGTATGGATATAGAGAAAAATAAGCACATTAATATATGAAAAGTATAATTACTATACAATTTCTGAGAAGAAGTACTTTCTTTTTCTCCAGGTTCATAGTCCAGGAGTCTAAAACATGCAAGAATTAAGAATAAATGTATTTCCATGTAGGTTAATTCCTAAGAAAGCATTTCTTAATTTGCATCTTGGTATTGCATTGTATCCTCTAATCACACTTGATTGGAGAAAGTCATAGTCATTAGACACCTAAACAAACTTAGCTTTCCATATTCTATTTAATACCTGTTGACTTAGAACAAGGTACTTAAACTCTCAGATCATCATTTTTAAAAATTTCTATAATGGATAACAATATCTTCATTTCAAGGTAGTTTTAAACTAATAAAATAACATATAGACCACTAAGACAATTGCCTAGAATAATAAATAACTTCAGGCCAGGCTGAGAAATAGACTGGGTCTTCACACATCAAAAACAGCATGCTAATTCTAATAAAATTAAAATACTTTATTTGTTTATCCTGAGAGTGCATCTTCCCCAGCGAGTCAAAATTGATTTTAGGTTTTAAGAAGTACTATAAAATTTTGGCTTACAAAAATATCCTACTAAGATACTCATGATAGTAAATTGATTTCTCTTTTTCTCTATGCCATAAAAGGATATCCAAGAGCTGAGATCCTACTGACTTTAAAGGAAGTGCATACTTGCATTAACTCAGCAATGTGCAGGACAAGATAAGAAATAACCCCTTTGATTCTATGAATAGAGACCTACAGACAGCCAAACAAGCTTGAAATTCAGTTATGTATTCTTTTTAAATGTCATATATAAAGATTCAACAGTATTGATATGAATTATATAAATATTAATGTCATGGAAATATGTGAATAAATGTTTAAATGCCCCCAAGAGAACAAAATAAAGAAATTAAAAAGTTCAAGTGATTTTCTTTGTTACACATGAATTACAAATATCATAAACTTTTTGGTATAATAAATAGATAAGTTCTTCTGATAAAAATCTTCTCATCCGAGTGAACTTAAATTGTTAAGGTTTCTTTTCAAAATCCACATATATAGAACTCTTTGACCTTGTGACATTTTGTACATTTAATTCACACAAACTGTAATGAGGAATTATCAGCCTGATCTGATAATTACTATGAGGGTGCGTCCTTTTGAAAACGCCATCCACTCTCTTCTAAGGAATATTGGAAAGATACAAATATTGAAATTAATTATGTTTTATTTCTCATTTATAAGTCTGTCATAAAATGAGAAAAATGATAGATGGATAAATGATAAAGATCATATATATGTATATACACACACACACACACACATGTATACATGTATATAGTGAATTTTCAATATAAGAAATATGCTTTCATAGATTTTATATATTTTTGAGGTTAAATTGTTTTTTCTTGAAATTATATTTAATTAGTATGTAATGGTTGAGTGAATATGTGTGTATCTTTTATTTTATTTTACTATTTTATTTTTTTACTTTAAGTTCCTGGATACATGTGCAGAACATGGAGGTTTGTTACATAGGTATATGTCTGCCATGGTGGTTTGCTGCACCTATCATCCCATCACTTAGCCTCACATTCATTAGCTATTTGTTCTGATGCTCTCCCTCCCCTCAATGCTCACCCCAGATGGGTCCCCATGTGTGTTGTTTCCCTCCCTGTGTCCATGTGCTCTCCTTGTTTAACTCCCACTATGACTGAGAACATGTGGTGTTTGGTTTTCTGTTCATGTGTTAGTTTGCTGAGGATGATGGCTTCCAGTTCCATCCATGTCCCTGCATAGGACATGATCTCATTCCTTTCTGTGGCTGCATAGTATTCCATGGAATATATGTACCACATTTTCTTTATTCAGTCTGTCACTGATGAGCATTTGGGTTGGTTCCACATCTTTGCTATTGTGAATAGTGCTGCAATAAGCATACATGTGCATGTACCTAGTAATAAGATTGCTTAGTCAAATGGTATTTCTGGTTCTAGATCCTTGAGGAATCATCACATTGTCTTCCACAATGGTTGAACTAATTTACATTCTTGCCAACAGTGTAAAGCCTTCCTATTTCTCCATAGCTTCTCCAGCATCTGTTGTTTCTCGACTTTTTAATACTCACCATTCTGATGGGTGTGAGATGGTATCTCATAGCAGTTTTGATTTGCATTTCTCTAATGATCAGTGACGTTGAGCTTTTTTACATGTTTGTTGGCCACATGAATGTCTTCTTTGAGAAGTGTCTATTCATATCCTTTGCTTGCTTTTTGGTGGGGTTATTTTTTTCTTATAAATTTGTTTTAATCTCTTGTAAAATCTGGATATTAGACCTTTGTCAGATGGGTAGATTGCAACAATTTTCTCCCATTCTGTAGGTTGCCTGTTTGCTGTGATAATAGTTTCTTTTGCCATGCAGAAGCTCTTTACTTTAATTAGATCACCTTTGTCAATTTAGGTTTTGTTGCAATTGTTTTTGGCAATTTCATCATAAAATCTTTATCCATGCCTATGTTCTGAATGGTATTGCCTAGGTTTTCTTCTAGGGCTTTTATTTATTTTTATTTATTTTAATTTTTTAAATTTTGGTTCTTTTTTTAATTGTACTTTAGGTTCTGGGCTACATGTGCAAACCATGCAGGATTGTTGCATAGGTACACACATGGCGATGTGGTTTGCTGCCTCCATGCCCCCATCACTTACATCTGGCATTTCTCCCCATGTTATTCCTCTTCAAACTCCCCATCCTCTTGCTGTCCCTCCCTTGACCCCCCCAAAGACCCCAGTGTGTGATACTCCCCTCCCTGTGTCCATGTGTTCTCATTGTTCAACACCCGCCTATGAGTGAGAACATGTGGTGTTTGATTTTCTGTTCTTGTGTCAGTTTACTGAGAATGATGGTTTCCAGATTCATCCATGTCCCTACAAAGGACACAAACTCATCATTTTTTATAGCTGCATAGTATTCCATGGTG
>CAUYQU010005951.1:0-13549 GCA_963574635.1 Cheracebus regulus
CCGCTCCGCCGGTGGTGTGGGGGGTTGGGCCCCGGTCGGGTGAGCCGCGGGGTTGGGTGGTTTATTTGCGGTTTAGGACATGTGGGGGGCACTTGCGGGGTAGCTCTTGGGGGGAGGATGGTGCACGTGTGGGGTAGCTCCTGGGGGGAGGACGGTGCACGTGTGGGGTAGCTTCTCGGGGGAGATGGTGCACCTGAGGGGTAGCTTCTGGGGGGGGTATGGTGTACCTGAGGGGTGGCTCCTGGGGGGGTATGGTACACGTCAGGGGTAGCTCCTGGGGGGTATAGTGCACTTTATGGGTAGCTCCTCAGGGGATGCACTTGAGCAGTAGCTACTGGGAGGAATGGTGCACATGAGGGGTAGCCCCTGGGGTGGGGGGATGGTGCACATGAGGGTAGCCCCTGGGGTGGGGGGGATGGTGCACATGAGGGGTAGCCCCTGGGTGGGATGGTACATGTGAGGGATAGCTCCTAGGGGGTGCACTTGAGGGGTAGCTCCTGGGGTGGGAAGGTGAACATGACAGGGAGCTCCTGGGGAGGTCAGTGCACGTGAGGGGAGGCGCCTGGGAGGGATGGGGTGCCTTGGAATAGCACACAGCGGGGTGTGGTCCTTCAGGCCATGGGGCATCTAGGGTGGCACGCTGGGCTGGGTCCCTGGGGGAGTGGTCGTAGCTGGGGCGAGGACTCACCATATGGAGTGGCTGTGGCAGAAGTCCAGTGCTGAGATGATCTGCCGGAAGAACTTTCGGGCCTCCTTGGGGGTCAGCCTCCCCTTCTTCACCAGGTAGTCGAAGAGCTCCCCGCCCGACACGTGTTCTAGCACCAAGTATCTGCAGCAGACGACCCCCGGTGTGCCCAGCTGTGGTGCCAGCCGATGCCCCCCTTGTCCCAGGGCCTCCCACAGCCACCTCCTGGCCCAGCCTCCCTGCAGGCCACCCCCATTCTCCCATGGGGCTGGGGAGGCAGCTCAGAGGACCCTTGAACTCGGGCCATCTGGGTTCCTTGGGATGGGCCTCAAATGAGTCTGCAGGGACCCTGGGGTGGGGTGGGGGAGGAGGGTGGGTGAAGGGATGGGTCTGGGGGCACAGCCGCCAGGGAGGGTTTGGAACCCACACACTGAGTGTGGTGGGTGCCAGGGCAGGGTGCAGCATGGGGTGGCCTGGGGCTCTGCCCTGCCTGCTCTGCCGTTTCCGGGTCTGCGAGGCGAGGCCCTCACACCCCGTCATCCCCTGCACCTCAGTGGCACCGACACCCAGCGGGAGACTGCGTAGTCGCATCCAGGGGCCCAGGGACTCTCTGGGCTGCTGTGGGGGACACAGGAGGTGTGAGGGCTGCGGGGAGGGGTGAGGAGACGGCGTGGCACTCCCTTTCCTGCCCTGGTGGGCTCCTGGCCTCCCATGGGGTCTCAGCCGCATGGAGGGCCCTGAGGGGCTGGTTCCTGGTGGGCGTCCCATGGGACACTGGATCAGGCTGCCTGGCTGAACCAGTTCCGGGGAGGCCTGTGATGGCAGTGGCCCCAGGTGTGGCCGTGGCTATGTGGGGCCAGGGGGTAAGCCAGGGGCCGCCCAGGACGAGGGAGTATGGCCTTGAGGCCCACACAGAGCAGTGGTAAAGACCGGAGTGACCGAGGTCCCAGGAACTGGTCTACAGGAATCCAGGGCCCAGTGCAGGGATGGGAGCAGAGGTTGTGGTGGGGGCACAGGGCAGGCTGTGGGCAGGAGGGCAGCTGGACTTGAGGCTCAGAACAGGCCACATGGTGTCCAGAGCGGGTGGGGCAGCACCCAGGGCCAGACCTCCGGAGAAGCCCCCTGAGCGCAGCCATGCCCGCGCCCTGGCCTCTTTCCTGTCCTGCCCTCCCAAGACCTGCTGCTCCATCACCGGTCACAGTCCTCTCGCCGGCATCAGAGTCCAGGGCCACCACTGCCCCCACAGGACTATGGTGACAGTTTCTGTGCTCCTGCTCATGGGGGTGGGGGAAGGCGGTGCCCCCCATCCCACCCCTTGGTTTTCTGTCCCCAGCGACACACAGGAGCTGGCCACTTGCATGTGCTCCCAAGAGAATGCAGAAACCCAGGCCATGTGAGAGCAGGAGTTGCTCCTGCGGGACCGGGAGTAGCTGGTTCTGCCCAGACCCTCACAGCTCACCCTCAGCCTGCTCAGCCCTCAGCCTTCTCACCCTCGGCCTTCTCACCCTCAGCCTTCTCACCCTCACCCTTCTCCCTCTCAGCCTTCTCACCCTCGGCCTTCTCACCCTCATCCTTCTTACCCCTCAGCCCGCTCAGCCCTCAGCTCACCTCTCAGCCCACTCAGCCCTCACCCGAGGGCAACTCACCCCTCAGTCCAGCCCTGCATGTCCCGTCCCCACAGTTCCTGATGTCCCAGAGATGCTTGGCCGGGACCACCTGGTAGTCAGGGCGCTGCCCTGGACCCACAAGAGTCAGATGGTGCTCAAAGCGTGACAGCCCTCAGCAGCCACGCCTTGTCGCGGGGAAGCCCCATCAGAGCCCGCCGGGAGCCCGTCTGTGAGTGACCGCCGCACCCACTGCAAGAGCTGGCTGAGGCTGGGTGTGGGGGATGGGGTTCACACACAGGCACGCCTGGCACAGTGAGGGGATTTCTGCCAGCCTCGGCGGCTGTGGGGTGACGGGGTCAGCCACACGTGCAGCCGGAGTCCAGCCAGGGTGGGAACCTGGCGGCTGTGCCTCGTGGGGGAGCCTCGGGGATGGGGGTGTGTCTCAGTGGGTTGGGGAAGCACTGGGCAGAGGCCAGGAGGCTCGATGTGGCCTTGTTTGGAGGGCGAGGTGCTCCCCTCCAGAAGGCCCTTTGCCCCTTGCTGGCCTCAGGCTCACCAGCAAGCCCCCACAGGGCAGGTGTCTGGTCTGGTCAAGGAGCACAAGCCACAGCGCCCTGGCTGAGACCCTCCCCAGTCTGGCGTGGGTGCTGGCGGGCAGGGCTGATGGGGTCCCTGCACTCCCCAAGCCCCGGCTGCCCGCCAGGCTGCCTGTCCCCCCCCCGGCCCACTCTACAGCGACAGCCTCACCTCTGCCACCCCAGCTCTCCAGACCCAGCAATACCTACAAATATTTTTTGTTTTCATAAACGTCGTGCAGCTTTAGGACGTGGGGGTGCTCGATGAGCTTCAGGATTGCGATCTCTCGCTCCACCTGCACGGGAGAGACCAGAGCACGTCATGCGCGCAGGGCCACGGCGCCCACCACTCCCCACAGACAGCGCCTTTGGTGCTAGCTGTGGGGGACGCAGGGACACAGGCTGCTCAGCTGGGGCCTGGCTGGTGGAGAGGGCAGAGGGCCGTGGGGGCACAGTGGAGGGAGCCCAGGCCCCGCGCTGATGCCAGCCCCTGGAGCAGGAGGGCCCCTCCCCACTCTGCCAAGGCAGGCAGCCGGGGCCTCAGTGCTGCCCTCGGTGTGAGCCCAGCCTCAGGAATGGGGCCTGGAGCTGCGGGGGAGAAGGCCTCCCAGGCTCCCAGCCAGTCAGGCGGAGGCCCTTCCAGGCACACTGCGCCCACACTCCGTCCTTCCTCACAGTGGAGGCCTCGCAGCAGGGGGCCGGACAGGCCTCTGTGGGCTCAGGACTGGCACGAGGTGGGGGTGGGTGTCCTGTGCGTGGGGTGTGGAGTGGGTGTGCCAGCTGTGGGCAGGGCACATGTCCCCCATCCACAGGCTCCCAGCTGGCAATGTCCCCAAGTGGGAAGGGTAGTAATGTCCCAGGGCCCCAAGGAGGGGCAGAAGTGACCCCTGAGGGTGCCTGACTCAGGACAACCAGTCCTGCTCCGAGGTGAGGGCAGGGTCTCCTCCCTCAGATGTGCCAGCCTGGTCAAGGCCACCTGGGGCCCTGCCCAGCACAGAGGAGTGGCCGTGGCAGTGTGGGGGCCAGCCAAGGCAACGGCCCGGGGCACCCAGCACTCAGGGGCCAGGGTAGACAAGGCTTTGGAGCTGGGCCCAGTCTTGTGATGGGGTCTCAGCCCTGGTGAGTTGGCCAGCCTGTCCCCAAGCCCTTCCCTCCCAGGTGGGCATCTGTGCATGGTTCCTGCAGGTGCCAGGGCCACCTCTCCTCCTCCACATCTTCAGGCCCTCCTTCCTCCACTCAGGGCTCACAGGCACCTCCCAAATTCAGCATGGGGCTCTCCCCAGCCCCGCCCTGCACCAGGTCTCCCTCCACCGGGCGCGGTCCTGGCCTGTCACTCCCAGGGCCTCGGTTTCTCCTCCAAGGCAGGGTTGGAGCCTGCCAGCCCCATCCCGGCAGCCCTTAGTGCTGCTGCCACCTCCCCCTGTGGTCCCCTGGCATCCCCAGTGCAGTCTGGTTAATTCCTCCACACCCCCAGCAGCTGGGGGGACTCCGCAACAGCACCTCCCACAGGTCTCCACCCTCTGGGCTCCTCCCACCAGCCCAGGTCCCTCTCCCTCCTCAGCCCCAGCCCCAGCCCCAGCCCTGCCCTCGAAGGAGCCAATGCAGGGAAAGGTGGGGCGGGAGGCTCCACGGGCCCCGGTGCTGGGAGGGCCCCACATTGGATGCCCAGGTCCCACCATGCGTGAGACTTGGAGGAGCTGGGACCCGAAGCCTCTGCACTGAGGGTCAGGCTTCCCTGCAGCCGGCGCGGCACCCTCCCCACCGAGAGGAGGGTCAGAGGCCAGGAGTCCTCCACCCAGGTTGGCCTGCCTGCTCCCCATGGTGGCCAGACAGCACCCCATGGAGGCCAGGCTCCAGGGGAGGAGGAAGGCGGAGCTCCCCTCTGCGGGGACAGGCTGCTCTGAGGCAGGGGCCCCCTCTCAGTTCGAACTGGGGACACCGAAGCCCTGCCACCCAAAGCCTGCAAGCGCCCCGCACTCAGCTCCGCAGGTCCCCACGAGGCTGACCCAGCCCCCTGTGCCATTCCCTGACCCATCCACAACCGGCCCTGCCCTCCCCCGACGGCCCTGCTCACCTTCATAAGCACAGACTCGCTGAGCTTCTCACGGTTGACAATCTTGATGGCCACCTTCTGGCAGGTGACACAGTGAACCCCCAGCTTCACCAGGCCTGCAAAGGAGAAGCAGCCACCGCTCAGACCCACCCGGACTGTGAGGGTTGGGGGGCCTCCCAAGCCCTGGTCAGCAGGGGCCCCACCCTCTTCAGGGCTGGACTCAGCCCCTACCCGCCTGGGTTGCTGTCCAGGACAGGTCAGTGCTGGTGTCACGCTGCCCCGCAAGGCTGTGTCTTCCCTCCATGCTGTCCCTCTGGGCTTCTCGGGTCTCTGTGGCCCCACTCGCCCTCTCCCCTGTCCCAGGGCACCTAAAGCCCCTCTCTCTGGCCTTTAACCACTGTCAGCTGGGAGCCAGAGTGCCCTCGAGGCACCTGCCTGGCCCAAAAAGCCCATCCCCCGCACACTCCCACCCTGAGACCCCCGCCCGCAGCCCTCTGCTGAGACCCCCCCCGCGGCCCTCTGCTGAGACCCCCCCCCGCGGCCCTCTGCTGAGACCCCCACCGCAGCCCTCTGCTGAGACCCCCGCCCGCAGCCCTCTGCCAAAATGCTGCTCTGCTCCCGAGCTGGCCCTATGCTCACCCCAGGACAGCAGGATGGGCCCCAGGCCACTCCCCAGGCAGCACTGCCCCAGACCTCCACGGCCCCTCGGCTCTCTCCTTCCCAGACCCACCTAAAAGGCAGGCAGGGTGCTCTGGGAACATGCCTCGGCTGGCACACGGTCCTGATCTCCTGCCCCCTCAGCCCACCCGCCCTTTCTCCTCTCCTCTTTTCACAGCCAGTTACCCGCCCCGCCCAGGACAGCCCAGCCACACCTCTGAGATCCCCGGGCCTGAAATGGGACCTTGACACTGGAAATGCCCTCAGGCGCCCACAACCCAGGCCGCCTCCTGCTGCCTCCCACCGCCTCCCACCAACGGTCCCAGGTGCACCCACCAGCCTACTCCGTGTTGGGTCATGTTGGAACCATGTGGGGTTCAGGTTACCACAGGATACCCCTCTTCCTCGGAGCACCCAGACACCCAGAGCCTGGCTGGCGTTCCCGCTGGGCTTTGGGAGACACCATCCTTCCGTGCACTGCCCCATGAGAGTCTCACACCACCTCTGCCTCTGTGGCTCCAGGTCTGGACGCAGGAGCCCCACCTCCTCCAGCACCAACCACCTGGGCTGCCCACCTGCTCTCCAGACGGGGTGGACTCCCCTCTTCCTGTCCCAGAGTTGGAGGGAAGGGCCAGGCAGCCTGGATCTGGGTGAGCCCAGGCCAGCCGGGGGACCCAGGACCTTGCCGGAAGACGTGGGCTTCCCCAGAGGCAGGGGGAGCTGCAGGCTGGCGGGGGACAGAGGCTGTGCGAGGAGGGGAGCCCAGTGCCTGGGGTGGGAGGGGCCTGGAAGGGCAGGGGCTGCTCACGAAGGAGGGAATGCCTCTCCCTGGCAGCCTTTGATCCAGCAAGAGGCCTGTGATTCGCTCAGCCAGGGGAGCACTCGGGAGGGCACAGCACCCTTCATCCACAATTCAGGGCGGCTGGAGGCTCCTGCAGTGCACTCCTCCCCAGGCACGAGGCTGGCCTGCACCCCAGGGCGGGAACCCCCACACGGAAAGGAGCAAGAGCTCAACGTCCCCCAAGCATGGCTGCAAGGCTAAGGCGTGGCCCCTGCCAGAAGCCTCTGGCCCCAAGGCCATCGAGCTCCTAAAACCCCCCAGGACCAAACCCTGGAAGGATGCAGCCAGAGGCCAGGGCAGAAGCTCCCGAACAAGGGAAGGAATGACCCAGAAACGCCCAGCGTGAGGCACCTCAGGAGCCCCTATGTCCTTTTGGGGCCAGGAGACCCCAAAGGAGGAAGGGCCCACACTCTGCCCCAGGATATAATGAGAACCAGGGGGTGAAGTGGGAGGGAGGCTGTGGTCAAAGCTGCCAAGGGCACCAGGATCACATTCCCAGGTGGGCGATGAGGCCTGTGAGTGGCCCTCGTGGCTCCGCATTTTCAAAAACAGTGGCCCCACACAGGAGGTGAGTTAAGTCATCAGGGCGCAGCCACCAAGGGCACTGGCAGCTGTTAGATGGTGAGACCTGATCAGACCGCAGAAGACACTCACTGCTGAGCGCAGAGAATGCTGGTTACAGAGCAGCAGGTCCCTCACAAGTGTCCAGGCACACAGACACGCACTGTGCACACACCAAGGGGTGTGCACACCTCTGTGTATGCACACACACACCAGGGCACACTCGTGCACATACATGTCCATGTGCAATGCACACACGAGTTTAGACACCCTGGGCACATACACACATGCCTGCACCCCGTGCACACACCATGCACACACACAGACCTAGACCCTGTACACACACTCCTGTACACACAGGCCTACACCCTGTGCACACACACCCATGCACGTAAGCACACCTACACCCTGTGCACACGTACCCACGCACACACCAGTGTACACACATGCCTACACCCAGTGCACACATACCCAGCACACACACCCATGTACACACCCACCTACACCCCGTGCACACACCCGTGTACACACATGCACACATCCTGTACACACACACCCAGTGCACACACCTGTGTGCACACGCTCACACTCTGTACACACACCCCATGCACGCACCCATGTACACATGCCTACACCCTGTGCACACACCCAGCACACGTACCCATGTACACACACCTACACCCTGTACACACCCAGCACACGCACCCATGTACACATGCCCACACCCTGTACACACCCAGTGCATGCACCCATGTACACACGCCTACACCCTGTACACACATACCCAGTGCACGCACCCATGTACACACACCTACACCCTGTACACACCCAGTGCATGCACTCATGTACACACATGCCCACAGCCAGTGCACACACCCATGTACACATACCCATGCACACACCCGGTGCACACATCCAGTAACACCTCATGTGCACAGTACACACCGCAGTGCATGAACACTTGCAACTGCACACATACACCCCAGTGCACATGCACACATGCCCATAGTGCACGCAAACCCCCTCATGCACACACACACCCCAGTGTACACACACCCTCATGCACACATACAGATATGCAGGCACACTCCCAGCCTGTACAGACACATCCTTGAATGACAGGAGCCAAAAGATGTGTGGAGAGCACCATCTTGCTTCCAGAAAAGGAAACAAGAGGACTGAAAATAGAGGGGAGCCTGACAGCCACCTAGGCCAACTTCCCAGAAGCCGATATTGAAAGGGTGCTGCTGGCCCCACCACCAATCAGGAGCACTGGCCTTGCCCCAGGTGCTATTCTGAGTGAGGCCCCTCCACCAGCATGTCACAGACAAGGAAACTGGTTCCATCTGCTGCCAGCATATGTAGCTCAGAAGGGCCAGGAGGACAGGGGGCCGCGTGGAACTGGGTGTTCCTGACAAGCCCCCCACCTTCCCAGAGGAGGTTCCGGCGGGGATGGAGCCACGGGGGTTGGGCCTGGCACACCCACACAGCCTGCCCACTTCCTTGCATCTGGGGTCTGGGGGCTGCAGGTGGCAGGTGGCCTCTTGGATGGCGACAGGGGCACAGAGGAGCCACAGCCACCAAGAGCCTCCTGCCAGTGCTCAGGCACCTCACGGCTCAGGTAAAGGCAGCCAAGATATAGCGGGCTGGGGCGCAGGAGAGCCGTCCCCAGCTGTGTCCTGGAGCTCTGGCCACTCCTGCCTCCATCTTCTCTCACTTGCTGCCCCTATGACCAGAAAGTCTTTTCCCCATTACTGTACCCTGAAGACTCCTATACATCCCTCAAAGCCCAGCATGGAGGTGTCCTAGGTAAAGCTTCCCTGGGGCCCTAGGCAGCAATGCCACCCTCTGCGTCCTGGTCCCCCCAGCTTTGGGATTATGAGAACGTTTGGGTTATGAGCTGTTTTGTCACTTCCTGGATGCAGGGAGTGGGGAGTGTGCCGTGAGAGGCCCTCCTGACTGGGCCACAGGTGGAGGGTGGGGGGTGGGAGGCTGCAGGGGGCAGCCCAGGGCCAGCCTTCATCATCCACCCTGCAACGTGCTGTGGCTTATTTTCCAATTGACATTCCACCTCTAATTACTGTCTTTACCCACACAGAGGCTCAGCAGCAAGAGGAAAAGCGTTCAGTGCCACGGATCACTGCACAGGGCCCTGCAGTGGGGCGGCGGCGCGGAGCAGCAGGGGCAACAGCTCACATCAGGCCCCATTTCTGTGGGAGGGTGCGCCGGCGGGTGCCCAAGGGTGCCAGGTCTCCCTGTGCCCACTGCAAGGAAGGGCCCAGGCACCGTGGAGCCATAGGGCATCCCAGGGAAGGCCCAGGTATGCTGGGTGGGTGTTGGACCTCAGGGAGCAGACTGGCACATTAACACGTCCCCAGGAGCTCCAGAGCCAGCCGGGAGAGTCAGAGGGAGCTCTGGGACCATCCTGCACCAGGTATTTGAGAGCAGACCCTGACCCAAGTCCCAGGTTGGCCAAGATCAGTGGCCTTCTGCCTGAGGCACCGGCGGGTGGGGGGTTAGGTACACCCGGGAAGCTCAGCGTCCTCACCCTCCCCTGCCCACGCCTCCTCCCATCTCCACCATGCACACCAGTGCCACGGCCTGGAGGGCCACCTTGGGCCCCGTCGGGTGTCTGCTGCCCACCTTCACCCAGAGGTGGGGTGAGATCCAACAGAAAGGATGGGGACAGCTCATCTACCCTAAGGACAGGGGAGAGGATGCAGGCAGGAAAGGAGCACACAGAGCGGCCGCGTGCGGGGGATGGGCTGCTGTCCTTGGTGCTGAACGTGTCCCCTGCGGGTGAAGAGCCTGCCTCCAGCAGCCTCTGGGCCCAGGCGGCAAGGAGGAAATGCCCCGAGGGGTGGGGTCACTGGACAGGCCTGCCCTGCCCCCACCCCACGAAGGAGGCTTCCAGAGACCAGCACGGGCCACAACCTGCCCCGTCATTGTCACCAGCCCACGCTGAGGGGACCAAGTGGGCCTCATCCTGAGACAGGGCCCCACGTGGCCCAGCTCCCCAGACGGCCACAGCCAGCGGTGACCCATTTCCTGGACTGCCGAATCCCCGTGGCAGGGCCGCAACTCATGGAGGTGTGCAGAACAGGCCCCTCTTCTGGGGGACAGAACGGGGCAGCCTCCAGCCAGCTCTCCATGAGGAAGGGAAGCAGCAGCACATGGCTCTTGGGGAAAACCAGAAGCAATGCCAGATGTTGTTGAGTGGCCCCATCTCCTGGCCTGCTGCCCACACAAGCCAAGGTGCAGGCCTTGGAGGGCGGCCAGAGAGCCGGACAGCTATTCCCCCAGCCAGGAGGAAACGGCTTCCCCAGCTCCCCAGGGCCCACGCCAGGCCAAGGACAAAGGGACAGGTGTGTCCCCAGCCCAGCTGCCTTTGCTCCTCATCCTTGCTGTCTCTGTCCCCTTAGTCACCCCATGCCCCAGATGACCATGAAACACTCTGCCCACAGCAGCCTCCGAAGACCTCGGCGACCTGCCCCCTGGAAGCCACAGCCTGTGTCCCGTCTCACATGGTGCCGTGGCTGGTCTGTGGAACAAGGGAGAATGGCAAGGGGAAGGGTATGTGTTTCGAAGACCAGACCACAAGGACACCACAGCTTCCTCTTGGGTTCTGGGGAGCTCGGGGAGCCTGGTGGCCACGTCTTGAAGCAGTGCCCTGTAGGACATCCATGTGCTGAGGATCTGAGGCCCCCCCCACAGCCTGCAGGAACACCCCTCCCCACGCCCCAGGAAGCCCTTCCAGCCCAGGTAGCCCTGGGTGCCGCCTTCACCAAAGCCTCCTGAGAGGCCTGAACCACAACCACCTGCCGAGTGGCTTGGATATACGACCCCAGGGAGCAGAGACTCCAAGTGCTGCACCCACTGGGACCGACCCACCATGCAGAGCAGGACAATGAAGATGCTGAGCTTCCCACACCCAGGCGTCGGGTGGCACTCAGGACTGCCATGCCCAGGCCTCCACGTGGGGCTCAGGACTGCCACGCCCAGGCCTCCACGTGGCATTTAGGACTCCCATGCCCACGCCTCCACATGGCACTCAGGACCTGTGTCTGAGTCCCCACCTGGCAGGAACAGCCTCACTAAGTGGGAATCACAAGACCTCAGTGGCAGGGCCTGGCGCCAATCCCACTGACCACGCAGCCTCTGATGAGGACCCCTGAGTCTTCACTCATGGAGGTGGCAAGAACACCTCTCCCACCAGCACCTGGGTCCACAGGTGCTGTGTGTGAGCCCCGGAAAGGGGAAGCACAAAGTCCTGCTTGGCCTCTGCATCCCACCCCCGCCCCACCAGCCTGGCCCAGAGAGCCCACCTGGCAGGAGCCCAGGTCCAGAGCCCCCATCTGTCTGAACAGAGCCCCAGCCAGCTCCACAGGGCCCTGCCTGACCCCCAGGACTCCCTGTGTCCACCCAGTCTCCACAGGTCCTGAGCCTGGGCCTCCTGAGCCAGGGTGGAGGGTGAAGCATGGGAGGGACAGCCTGCTGGCTGAATGCAGGTGGAGGACGGGGCAGCAGGTATGCAGCCACCCCATCCTGTCAGGGCACAGAGCAGCCCCAGTCCTGGTGAAGGGTCCTGGATGCTTCTCCTTTAAATGCTGGGGGAATTCCTGCTGCTGGGCCCCACCCCAGTGAAGGGAGCCCCTCACCTACCCGATTCGCACGCTGGTCACACAGCCCCCACTGTCTGCCTGGAGGGATCCTGAGGGGGGCCACCCACCGGGACACCTTGTCCCCCCCAGTTCTCCCTGCCCTTCTTCCTCTTGCCCCCACGCTCAAAGCCACCCAGTGCTGGGCACCCCCCGTGTGAGACAGTGCAGGTGAGAGCCTGGCAGGAGCCCTGGGGGACCCCCCCAGCAGGGACTTCCCTCTGCCTGGTGTGCAGCACCTGCTGTCACTCCAGGGGAATGGTGGGGCTCCCTGGGGCTCACAGCGCAGCTCCGGAGGCCACGGGGATGCCAAGGGCGGGCCCACATCACAGCTGGAAGATGCACAGATGGAAGGGTGGCCCCCGAAAGATTTGTGTCCTGATGCCTGGGGCTCAGGAATGTGACCTGACTTGGTAAAATGGCCTCTGCAGAGGTTTCTAAGTTATGGATCTCAATATAACATCACCCAGGATTTCGGGTGGACACTAAACACAATGGCCAGCCTTCCTATCAGAGAAAGGCGGAGGAACGTATGGCCGGGGACACACCAGGAGGGTGCCATGTAAGGGTGAAAGCAAGATGTGGGGTTGGGGGGGCTCCTGCAGGCAGGCCCAGGGCGCCAGAACACCCAGCCAGGAGAGGCGAGGAGCACAGCTTCCTGGCGCCCGAAGAGCCAGCCCCGCGCACCCTGCTTCTTGGACGTCCTGCCTCCAGAAAGCAAAAAAATGCATCTCTGCTGCCGAGTGAGCGAGTCTGGGGAACTTGTCCCGCCTGCCCCAGGGAACCCACGTGTGCCTCCTCCGCTCACACAAGTGTTCGTGGGCAGCGTCCTTCATCATGACCCTCCTCAGGGATCTCAAATTCCAGGACCACTGTGGCTGCCCGCCCTTACCCCTCCTGGTCTCGGCAGCTTCTCCCTAGATGTGCTCCCAAGTCTGAGCCCGGCCAGAGGCTGCAGCTCCTAAGCGGAGGCTCCACACTGAAGAATGTACAAGGCCTCGGGCCCACTCTCAGCCTCCAGACACTAAGGACAGGGCTTGGGGGAGGGTACCCGGTTCTGTTGTTCCTGAAGCCCAGCCAGCCAGGACCCCACTGTCCCCGCCACATCCTGCAGGAGATGCAGCTCTTGGGGGAGGCCCTGGGGTGCACGGGCCCTGGAGGTACCTGGATGTCGGCCTCCAGGCTGCTCTCTGGCCAAGCCAAGACTCCCAAGCTGCATTACCCTCCCCTGGATCCTCGCAAAGCTCTGTCCCTTTCCCAGGAAGGGACACGGAGGCCTGGGGAGCGAGGGCGCCTGCTCAGAAAGCCAGGTCTGCAAGACCCAGAGGCCCGCCCTCACACGGCATCGCCAGGTTGGGGCTGGCTGTGGGGCTTCCTGGGCAGGCAGCGGCCCCCAGCTGGGGCTGGCACAAGCTTTGTCTGTGGCCCTCTCAGTCCTGGCTTGAGGAGTGGACACAGAGCTGGGCAAAGAGATGGCAAAAGTGAGACTCAGAGGGAGTATGTCCAGTTCCCGGCAGGCGGCTGAGCTGGGGGCAGTCCCCCCTCCGGAAGACCATGGGGTCACGGAGTTCTTCCAGCACCATGGACAGGACTGTCGGGGGTAGGGGAGAGTGCCCCCGGAAGGAGGCCTCACTGCCTCTGAGTCCCCACCCTGGACTACATGACCAGGGGAGATTGCTACCAGCAGTGTGTCCTGGGCGGGGGGACGCCGTAGACGCTGCACGCTCAGTAAACGGGGTGAGGACACTGTAGACACTGCACACTCAGGAGACGGGGTGAGGACAGTGTAGACACTGCACACTCAGGAGACGGGGTGAGGACACTGTAGACACTGCACACTCACGAGACGGGGTGAGGACACTGTAGACATTGCACACTCGGGACGGGGGTGAGGACTGTGTAGACACTGCAC
>CAUYQU010005955.1:0-42883 GCA_963574635.1 Cheracebus regulus
TAAACATTCACCGAGTTGTATACTTAATTACTTGCATGTTTTACTGTAGGCAAAAAACAAACCAACACACACACACACACAGAGAGAGAGAGAGAGAGACTAAGACTCTCTCCACAAAGGATCACATGTTAATGAATTGTAAAGAGGCAACACTGAATCTGAGAAAAATCACTACCATCAAAGTGCTCACCATCATACCAATTTATAGGTCAGAAATTTCAGTGTTTTTAAATCAAAAAAGGTAAGAATAACTAAGAATGCATAGAATTTGCTTTCCATTTCCCAGAGATGCTTGACGAAAATAATCAGCAAAAAATGTGAAACAGGTAAAGTTCCTGAATATGTATGTAGTTCATTAAAAAAAAAAATTATACATATTAATTCATGGCCACCCTAAAGCAATTTCATTGGAAGGAATTAAGTGTTAAATTCACTCAAAAGTGTACTGTAGACTGATGTATTAAAAACAAAAAAAAAGAAAATCTCTCGGGAAAAATCTATAGGTTCTGGGATAAGAAATGTCTCTAACAATTAACTTATTCAGAAGTCCTAATATGCTCTCTAATAATGTATGCCAACCTAGTTAACCATCACTACCTTGTAATTTCCTTCTTCCAGTAATATAAACTGTCCTTAAGCAGAAGGATATTAGTAGAAAGAGCAAAGAGTTTGAGATAAATCTCCTTTACTTCTCATTTCCTACATAACATAAGGCAAACCACTCAGTCACCCACCTTGAGACTTTTTATTGTTTTTTAAGAGACAAGGTGTCAGTCTTCCAAGCTGGAGTGCAGTGGCATGATCACAGTCCACTGCATCCTTGAACTCTTGGGCTAAAGTAATCCTTCTGCCCAGCCTCCCAAGAACCTAGGACCACAGGTACAACTGTCATACCTGGCTAATTAAAAAATTTTTTTAGAGATGGGATCTCACTGTCTTACCCAGGCTTGTCCCAAACTCCTGGCCTCCAGTGATCTTCCTATCTCTGTCTCCCAAGGCAATGGGATACAGGCATGAGCCAATGAACCCAGTTAGTTATTTACAAATAAAATGGGGATTAATAACTACTTACATTATGCTGTTGACATATATATGACATCTTATCTAATAAATGCTTAACATGTTATTCTGGTCCTTGGTAGGTACTCCTTTGTTCTACTTATTCCTTCCAGAGATCTTCAGAAAATATCACCATAAAAAAATTGCACATTTATTAGGACTATACCCAAAGCTGAGTTATGGTTTAAGGCCACAGCTGTTCCATTTTGATATACATTTTAAATTCAGCTTACATTACATACACCATTATTTTATTTGATGAAACCTTAATTCCCCCACCTCTTCTTTTTTTTAACCTTTCTTTCAGCAAAACTCAAGCTAGGATGTATTCTACTATTTATTTCTTGTGTCTGTATTTACCAGAGTAGCAATGTGCTGCTAGAGAAAGTCCCAAAGCTGAATAGATTAATACCATCATAAAAGCAATCACCAAGTTCAAATGTATCCTTAAGACTGTTTAGGATTTCTAGGTTTCTCTGGGAAGTTCCACTCTTCTTGACTGTTTTGAATCATCATTACTTTTCTCAAACTTTTGACCCATGTCACTTTCAGCAGGCAACTACATTTCCTAATTTATAGAGAAAGCCAGCATCATAAAACAAGAATTTCTTCAATATCCTGCTACTAAACCTACCAACATCCACATTCATTTCCTTTTTTCTTGTAACATAAGGGGTGTCTCTTCTATCTCAGGCCAGTCCTGTGCTCTGTATCTCCTGTTCCTCATAAAATTCACTAACAATTATCTCTTCTACAATTTATTAACCACTTTCTAATCAACTATATTTTTCTTATCTATATTTAAACAGGCTCTTGTCTCTCCAGCCTTAAAAATCTTTAACAATACATCTTTTAAGCTACCTTCCCTATTTGTTTACATAACTCAGGTACAAAACATGTTTCCATGATCTTAGGAAAAGATTTTGTTGTCATAGTAACAAGTAGCCCACTTAACTAATCAACTTAAGCTCACTTAACCAATCAACATTTCAACTTAATAAATATGTTCCTGCAAGCCAACCCATCAGAGGTAGCCACATTCCTCTAAGGCCAGCTGAGTAGCTGAGTACTCCAATAAAAATGCTTCTATATGACAACAATCAACAGTCTCTCCCTGACATCACTCCCTCCTACCTATGAAGGTCTACCAATGCCAGATCTCCATGCTTACCCCATGCCCCACATAAGATTCAGTCTGTTATGCTTGAAACCACTGCCTGAGCAGCGTAGTCTTCCCTTACTTAGGAAGGAAATAAATCAAGTTTATCCCATCCTTTGAAACAGTCAAAATTAAATTATCTCTAAAGGTTATCTATACTAGCTGTCTTCACTTGCTCATAAAATCACTCACTCCACGGAAACAAATTTCATCTAAGTTACTGCAGACTAAAAGTAGATCCAATCCAAGATTCTAGCTCTCACTTTCCCCTTCAAGAGCATCTGTTAGTGTTAACCATTTGGTCTTTCTTAATACACTTTCCTTCCTTTCTGTTCATTTGATATGTCTCCTATTTAGGATGCTTCTCTTCAACATCTAAATATAGGAATTTCTCAAGACCTAGTTGCAGGTATCTCTTCTTTTCACTGTATTTAGCCCACTCAACTGTTTTCTGGGGAAGAATTAAGACCAAATACTCTAAGGCTTCCATTATGAGTATGAGTGAACTTCTGCACATCTAGAACGTTAACAGCTAGTTACCATCTTTGACAGAACTGACAAAACCCCAGTTGAGAAAGGCTGATCTATAACCTCTTCTACAGTCCACCTTATCCTGGTTTCAATTACCACCTCTATGCTAATGAATACAATTTCTGTATGTAGCTTAGGTATCTTCTCTAAACTCGACATAAAGCGCTATTCAAAATGTTCAATGGGATGTTTCAACAGTAACTCAAATCCAACATGTTCAAGGATAATAGTAAACACATCTTTCAATCTACTCTGTATCTCAGACATTTAAATTTCTCTGGAATGTAAGCTCTCTAGAAATGTGAACTGTGTATTTCCTTTACTATCATAACCTCAGTGCCAAAATGCTGTACTGTATGAAGGGTAAAGTCTTAAGTTTTTATTGAATAAATGAATCTAGAGGCTATAGCAAAAAATTATGCATTGACAATGCATTAAACATACTTTCTGACAGATAATAAATGCCCAAGAAAATGCATTATTGTCTTCAATAAATTTTTTTCTTTTTTTTTTGAGACAGAGTCTTGCTCTGTCGCCCTGGCTAGAGTGCAGAGGTGCAATCTTGGCTCACTGCAAATTCCACCTCCTGGTTCAAGTGATTCTTGTGCTTCAGCCTCCTGGGCTAGGATTACAGGCACTCGCCATCATGTTCAGCTAGTTTTTGTATTTTTAGTAGAGATGAGGGTTTCACCATGTTGGCCAGGCTGGTCTTGAACTCCTGACCTCATATGATATACTCGTCTCAGCCTCTCAAAGTGCTGGGGTTACAGACATGAGCCAATGCACCTGGCCTGTCTTCAATAATTAAAAGGAAGAGAAAATAAAACTCATAAGAGTATGAAGTGAGGCAGGCAAGAAAATTAGGAAAAAAAACAGAGTACAGAAAAACAACACTCCCCAAAAAAACTTTTCAAATAATCAGAGTTCTCTGAACATAGTAAAAGCTATCTAAGGTATAATAAAAACCTTGCTCAGAAGAACTGAAAAGCTCTGTATTTCTAGTTGTGTATCTTATATGATGTTCTTCTCTGTGCCAAGAAAACAACTAATATATGATATAATCAATTTCTGCAAAAAATGTATAATCTAGTTGAATAAAGGTAAGAAACAGAAAAAAAATAAACCCAAAAGGGTTCTTTCATGATTTCAGAGTTCATATCAATTTAGGAAAAGTCAGTAAGCTTTCATTTTTACATGCTGAACATATGTCAAATTATGCCTGCAAATTAACTGAGAATTTTGGGATACACTCAAATACGTTTACAAATTGGGATGCTGTTGAACAAAGAAAGGCATGCTTCTAAAAAAATGTTTTTGCTGAATTAAAGGTAGTTTCTTACTTATTCAACTGAATGTAACATCACTTGGAAAGTTAAGAAAAATTTCTTACCATTAAAACAGTCTTGGAGGAATTACCAGAGTATTTGAGACTGAATACTCCCAAAGCCCCAAGAACACAAAAGAAAGTAAATGTAGCCAGATTTCGAATATCTAGTAATGACTCGATAAGTGGTATGGTTCCCATGGTCCAATCACAGCAGAGCTCTGAAGGATTTAATAAAAGCCAAGCATTCACAGGAAGGAGGTAGTTAAAAGTTAGCTGCCTTGTAGGAGTTGGGCTTACAGCAGCTGGGTTATCAAACCTGTATAAAGAATAAAACAATGATTACAAATAAAAGTTTTAAAATATAAATTTATTTACATAAATAAAATACTGAACTATAAAGATATTTTATATATCATTTTATTAAACAGAAGACACAGATATACATTATGTGTACCACAGACTCTTGCTAGAGTTCAAACTATCAAAACTTTATGAAATGTCTACTTCAGAGAAGTGATATTTATGAAGGATTGTTTGAAAGGCAAGCAGGCCATTCATCTTTATTATTAGAATAATTTAGACATGCATCTATAATATTATAATACTGCAAAAGTGTTCCATTAAACCTAATTAAAAGTAGTAACAAAATGTTGAAGATTTATTGTTGCATGTTTTATATGAATCACTTTTGAAAACACTCACCAATGCTTTTCTACATGAGACATTTCTTTTAGAGCTAAATGCTAATTAAAAATTAAGCTTCCTAGAAAATATTAGTATGTTTTTCTCCTGTCATAGACAGAGAAAACTATATCACCTAGAAGCTTTCTTCCCTCTTTTCTTTGACTCCTAGGAACCTAAAAACCAAATTTCTAGTACAAAATAGTAACTGTGTAGGCCTATGTAATAACTTGTGTTCTACTTTTTCTCTTAGTAAATAATAATGTAAGCTTATATCATAGTTTATCTTTTCCCAGGCCATGACATATATATACTTCATTAGTTTAGTCTGTGTTCTAAATTTTGTTGGCTATAATATACAGTACTTTAAAAACTCATTTTAAAATGAGTAAGTCAATGAAAAATCAACTGCTACCACTCATTTGACTTGATTTTCTAAAAATATATCAAATAGCTGATAAAAATAAATACTATTTGAACAAACAGTATCATTTCAAAATTTTCATACTGAATCTTACAACTTACATATTATTTTTCATATAAAAAATTATAAATCTTGAGAGTCTGAACTTGAATTCTCAAAATAACCAGCAGAACTGAATAAAAAGTTATCTTTTTACCTATAATTCACTCTTCAGAGTTTAGTTTTAAAAATTAACAGTTTATTAAGGATAGCTGATTTAAAAAAAGAGTTACTGTCAAAATAAATCAAATCATATTAAAATCAACTTGAGAGGGTAATGTAATAGAATAAAATGTATACACACACATACATATATATACACAATTCTGAAATGCTTTATTTGGAAAATACGTATTTATATGCTTCAAGCATCATATTCATACCTATTCACAATAAATACATTACACCTATAAACCATATTTTTAGACTGTAGACAGGGAAATAAAAAATAGTTGATTCAAATTCCCAGAAGGAATAGTAACAGAGCAAAACCAATGAAACTAAGAAGTAAAGAAGGAAATACAAAGTCTATATATAAACAATTCAATCTATTCTGTTTCTAATACTGTAATACCTGCATGAGTTCATTTTAGCATGGCTAGACTCAGAGGTAAAAATCCAGGACATTAAAAATTAATTATTCTTTAAAGAAAAAAAATGCTAGTGAGGACAGTCATGTGAAAATATCACATCGTTTTGGATTAAAAAAAAAATCTGAATAAAATTTATTCTAACCAGTGCCAACAAAGCACTATCATGTAACATAACGTGAATACCATGTTAGCCTTTTGTTAAAAATAAAAGTTCTTGCCAAGTAAAGCCAGTAACTTAAAATTGAACAGGGAAATAGTATAAATTTCACTTTAAATTTTAGCCAAGTCAGGTGAAATGAAAAAAAGGCTAAATGTTAAAGCAGAAAAATATAATATGCAGACTTAAAATTCAGTGTATCTTCTGCTTTCTATCCTTAACTAAAAAATTATATAAGAAGTATAATATTTTTAACATACTGAGCATAAGGTGAAAAAGGACTTCAATACCTGAGAAAAGAAAAACAAAGGAGATCTATCTGGAAAGAGTTTAGTATCTGGATAGAGTTTTTAGTCGGTAAAATAGCAAGAGGGAACCCAGGCTGAGCCCAGTGGATATACTGAATTGAGAAAATGAAGCTGGAAGCCCTAGGAGTGCAGGGGGTTAGAATTAGTGAGGCAGAATCCTGACAGAAGAAAGCTACTGAGAAAGAGAACTTGAGACATCTGCAGAGGGTCTCTCTCCAGTTTTCAACATGAGTTTTTTTCTTTTTTTGAGACAGTCTTGCTTTGTTGTCCAGGCTGGAGTACAGTGGCACCATCTTCGCTCACTGCAACCTCTGCCTCCCAGGTTCAAATGATTCTTGTGCCTCAGCCTCCCAAGTAGCTGGGATCAGACATGCACTACCACACTGGCTAATTTCTGTACTTTTAGTAGAGGTGAGGTTTTACCACGTTGGCCAGGCTGGTCTTGACTTCTTGACCTCAAGTGATCCACTCACCTTGGTTTCCCAAAGTGCTGTATTACAGGTGTGAGCCACCATACCTGGCCCAATATTGATCAGTTCAAATCAACATATATATGTGAGGAAATACCCATGGTGGATGTGGTGGATTGAATCATGTTTCTCCAAAATTCATGTCTACCCTAACTTCAGAATGTGGTCTTATTTGAAATAGTTTCTGCCAATACAATTAGTTAAGATGAGGTCATACTAAGTTACGGTGGGTCTTAAATCCAACAACCGGGGTTCTTATAAAACAGAAGAAAGAGATATATTAAAATAAAGGCAATGTGAAGACAGAGCAGATTGGAATGATGGAGCTATAAGCCAAGGAGTGCCAAAGACTGCTAGCAACCACCAGAAACTAGGAGACAGTTATGGAACAAATTCTTCCTCACAGCCTCCAGTAGGAGCCAACTGTGCTGACATACCGATTTTGTATTTCTGGCCTCTTGAACTGTGAGGGAACAAATTTCTATTGTTTTAAGCTATCCAGTTTGTAATTATTTGTTACAGCAGCCTTTGAAAAACTAATACAATCAGGAAAAAATCTCCTGAATGTATTAGAACTAAAAATCCCCAAACATACAGAGCCAGGAATAGTTCCTTGGCAGACGGTGTGGCAATCTTCATAATATACAGTTCATATCGAATAGTCAAAAAGGTCTTGCATCAGTAGTGAAGTGAAATTAGTCTCATCCTAAATGCTGTTGTGGTCCCAAAAAACAAAGCTTAAAAGCAAGACTGAAGGACAAAACATTTTCCAAGTAACTTAAACGCATCCCAGAATAAAACTCAAAATCTATAGAATACATTAAGGTAAAATTCACAAATGGCAGCTGTTCAACAATTACTGGACATGCAAATAAGTGAGAAATACAATCTATACTGAAGAGAAAATTTATTCAATAAAAACTGACCAAGGAATGACACAGATGATAGAATTAGTAGGCAAGGACATTAAAGCAGTAGAACATGTAGAGATACAGAAGATATAAAAGATTCAAATCAGACTTCCTTCTGGAGATGAAAACAGATTCCGAGGTAAGAAATAATTAGACGAGGATGGGCACAGTGGCTCATGCTTGTAATCCCAGCACTTCGGGAGGCCGCGGTGGGTGGATCACGAGATCAGAAGTTCAAGACCAACCTGGCCAAGATGGTGAAACCCTGTCTCTACTAAAAATACAAAAATTAGCCAGGCATGTGGCAGGTGCTTATAATCCCAGCTACTCAGGAGGCTGAGGCAGGAGAACTGCTTGAACCCAGGCGGCAGAGGTTGCAGTGAGCCGAGATCCTGCCACTGCACTCCAGCGAGTGAGACTCCGTCTCAAAAAAAAATTTAGACAAAATTAAGGGTAGATTAGATATTGTAGAGAAAAAGATTACTGAACTTGATATAGCAAAAGAAACTATCTAAACTAAAAATGGTAAATGATTGAGGGAAAAAACCAGCATCAGTACAACAACTTCAAGAAACTTAAATAGACTTAAGTGACATACAAATACAAGAAAGAGAAGAAAAAGACAAGATGGCAAAAGTATTTGAAGATTAGCTAAACATTTTCCAAAATTTATACAACATTAAAATCTATGGATTTCAAGAAGCTCAGTTAACCTAAGCATAAGAAACATAAATATATAAGAAACAGTGATGAGAAAATATTAAAAATAAGCATAGAAAAAAATACACATACATTAGTATTAAGATAAGGATGAGAGAGGTTTTGCCACTGAAAACAATACAAGCCAGAAGCCAATAGGTTTACATTTTCAGAAAAAGGAATGAAAAAGTCAGTGTAGAATTCTCTACCCAGAGAAAATATCTTTCAAAACCAGGTACTTTTAATCAAGAAGTGCTAAAGAAAGTCCTTCAGGAAAAAGGAAAAATAATACCAGATAAAAATCTTATCTAACAAAGGAATAAAGAACATTGGAAATGGTAACTCCATGGTTAACATAAAATACTTTTTCATTATTTAAATTACTTCAAGACAACTGTTTAAAGCAATATATGTTCAAGGAAAACATGCAAACTGCACAAAAGCTAAGTTCTTACATACATAAAATGCGTATTATATATATGTTATATATGCTGATACATATATTTTATAATATATAATTATATATATGTATATATTTGAAATTAGAATATTCCTTGAAGGTAAGCTGTGATAAGCAGAGGATGTATTCTGAAAAACTAAAGCAATACAAAAACAACACAAAGATTTATAGCTAATAAGCCAACAAGGAGATAAAATGAAATATTAAAAAAGGATCGAAAGGAAAGTGGAAAGAGAGGAAAAAGGAAGGGAACAAAGAATAGATTTGACAAAGAGAAAACAATTTTAGCAAGATGACAGATTTCCATCAAACTGTGTATCAATAATCATATTAAATACAAATCAATGACATATCCCATTTAAAAGTAAGATTAAATACATATCCCATTTAAAAGTCATATTAAATACAAACTGATGACATATCCCATTTAAAAGTCAGATTATCCGAGAGAACAACAAAAGACCCAATTGTATGCACACAACAAGAAATCCTCTTTATAAATAAAAGCATAGACAGATAAAAAGTAAAAAGATGGAAAAAAGATATACCACATAACATTAAAGAAAGATAGGTGGGCTAAGACAAAGTGAATTTCTGAATAAAAACTAATACTAGGGATGAAACTCATTTAATAATGACAAAGGGATCAGTTCCTCAACATAACCTGAGAATCCTAATTGTTTACGCACTTAATAGCAGAGCTTCAAAAACACATAAAACAAAAACCGATATAAGTGCAAGAAGAAATTGTGAAATCTACGAGTATAGCCAGAGATTTCAACATTGTTCTCTCAATAACTGTCAGAATAAGTAGACAAAAATCACTAAGGATATAGAAGACTAAATCAACACTAACTTTAACACTTAACCAGTTTGGGATGGGTCATTCATTATCTTTATTGTGGGGGCATACATATGTCAAAATTTACCAATCTGTAAATCTTAAATATATGCAGTTTAAAAAATGTTAATTATATCTTACTAAAACTGTTAAAAAACAAAGTAAATAAAATACTTTCTGGAACATTTATGATCACTTAAAATCCAAAGTTTAAAAAAAATGGAGAAAATAAAGAACCAGAATGTCATACCTGGTGAATACTGGAAGTTGGGATTGAATAACCTGGACTCTAATCACAACAAGTAATAATGTACTGAACATCAAGACAATGAGTTTTACTAGTGTCTGCAGCATAGAAAATGGAATACTACCCTTTCCACGGAGAAACTGTCCAGCGGTAGTACATAATAATGGCAAAGTATACTGAAAAAGAAAAGAAATGTTTTAAGCAACAAACAATATACCACTATGTTTTCAATACTGTAGTACTTTCTATTGCAAGATTAGATACAATTATAATTATAAAATTAATATGGAAGAATGTGTGACACTAATAACAAATACAACTGAGCTCAACAGTCTTCCCCAATAATAAATTGTACTGTATAGTACATACTTTTCCAAACTGTTTAATGATTCCATTATTGAAACTTAAAATACAGTTATTAAAACACTGAAAGTGTCATAAAATGTTAAGTAATATTCAGTAGGTCTAAGAATAAAACATGATTTCTGGTATTATTATTGGTAAACACACCAATGTACATAATGATACATTTAGAAAATAAATAGAATCTAATTTAACTAGGATAAAAGATATCAACAAGGAAATTCATATATTGATATTTTTGCTTACCCCCTGGGCAATAAACACTTCATACACACAGCAAATTCCCACAACTGTTATTCCTTGTTCTTTACACAATGTTGCAACAGCCACTAAAAACACTGTCAATGCAACTGGAGTCCATACTGTAGTTTGAGAAAAGATAAAAATTTAGAAAACAATTTTATAACATCAAAAAAAAGTATTTTAAACTTTACTTGTGGTTCCATACCCATATGAGTGCTATTTCCCATTAATAAATGCTATATACTTTTAAATATATTTAAATTTTATAATTTTTGCTTTATATATTCAAAGCAAAATATCAACATGTATAATTTGAACTGAAAATTTTTTAAAGAGAGAAAAAGTATTTAATCAAATATTAACTTTTAAAACAAAGACAGGGTGGTGAATTTGGAGAAGAGAAATTTACAGATTTGAGTGTCATAATTAATGAGCTATCAATCTGAAATGAAGACAAATTCCTGAAATTATGACATATATCTTTATACTTTATTAAATTGATAAATTATTAAAAACTTAAAATTTACAATTATTGGGAAAAGTAGGGTACCATTCTCCCTCTCTCTCTTTTTAGACAGGGTCTCACTCTGTCACTCAGGCTGGAGTAAGTACAATGGTGTGAACATAGTTCACTACAGCCTTGAATTCTGATGTTAAGGCAATCCTTCTGCCTCAGCCTCCCAAATAGGACTACGGGCATGTGTCACCACATCTGGCTATTCTTTTTTTAAATTTCTGTAGAGACAGGATCTTGCTATGCTGCTCAGGTTGGTCTCAAACTCTCGGCCTCAAGCCATCCTCCCACCATGTCACTGTGTCCATCTCATTCTTATAAAAATTAAAATCAAAGTGGTTAACAATAGGCACTTAAATCAAAACTATTCTTCAAAAAATCTGCAATAGACTGTAAGTTCTATTTAAATGAAAAATGTACTTCATCGACATTAAATGTCTACTACGTAGCAGTAATTTGATTAAAGAGTAATATACTGCGAAAGTAATTCTGTATCTACTACTAACTTGCTTGTGAGTTTGGGCAACTTTTCTGAACTTCAGTTTTCTTATGAAAAAATATAACCTCTATTTCTTTTCCAGTTTACAAAAATGTCTGGTAGTATGACTGTGTAACCTCAGATTTTATTAAGAATATTAACTAAAGCAAAAATTCAAATAATTGACTTAAATCTAAATATAAACAAGAACAGAATTCATGAACTGAATACTTTTTCTTTTGTCAGTGGGCTTAATATAGAAATTCACCTATTTTTCAAATTGTTTTCAAAGCACTCTATAGACTAAAATTACTCTAAGAGAAAAGAACCAAAAACAAAGAAATAAATGAAAAAACAAAACCCATGAAACTGGTGTGGATACTAAGTATAATAATACTAAAAAAAAAAAAAAACTTATAATCTTATTAGGCCAAAATCATCAATACTAATATATTATACTACAAAATGCTAAATTCAATAATAAATTCATAGAGGAAGAAATCAGAAGATGGTTATTTACAAAACAGAATGGACCTCATGTGGACCTTGAACGATATACAGGACATGGAAAAATTGGGAAAGGTGGATGCATGAATAAAGAAATAGGGATGAGAGTAAGCTAGAAATGAAGGATATAGAGAATAGTATGAATGGATATGTATGTCTACATAAAAATTGTAGGAAATAATGGCCTTGAAAGAAAGCAGGTATTTTGAACAGTTTATATAGCCAGTTTAGCACATATTATTTCACTGAATCTTAAAATCACTCTACGGAGTGAGAATATGGACGTAATCATACCTAATTTTAAGATGAGAGAAGAATTTTAGAGGTTTAAAAAAAAAAGTAACAAAGAATAAGGAGACTGAGACTTTAATATGGTTCTTCTGATTTTAAATTCAGAGCTTCTTAGTAATTTGTATTTCTATGCCAAGGAAGAAAAAGCAAACACTTAACCTTTTATAACCCTGAATTCAATCTCAGCAACTAAGAGTAACAAACGCAAATGCCTTACTGAAACCAATCACTTCAGTTCTTCAACCTCTAGTGACTATATTACTATATAAATACGAACACTTTGATTTTATAATCAGATCTCTGTGGTTAAAGTTACCACATGTGATTTTGTCCAAAATAAGTACACCTGGTAAATAAGTTAAGGACAATTAAATCTATTTCCATTTCAAACTACAGGCTTCTAAACTGACTCTAATATGTAAAATAAACACATCTTCAGCAATCACTTATTCAAACAGTTATTTTAAGTATGTACTACATTTCAAGGCTATAGGGAAGAGAGATGACAATCAAACAAGTAATGATATACTTTGTCAAATGGTGACAAAGTGTAAGTGTTATAGAGAAAAAAAGAGGATGACGGGAAATAAAAAGCACCACTGAGAAAGATGAGTGGTACTCCTGATGACATTTAAGTGGATATTTAAGCAGAAACCTAAAGTAATAAAAAATCAAGTGTAAAGGCCTTGAGATTGGATGCTCATGCTTACAAAAAGGGTATGAGACATGAATATAGAAGTTAAAGTGATTATAAATAATTACAACTTGAAAACCTTTGTACAGGACAGTGTACACTAGATACAACAGGGAATAGAAAGATGACATAGAAACTGTGGCTTCAACGGTAAAATTACTAAGAGAACAAAGCATCCTAGTGGTTAAGAGGATAAAGAGAGGCCCAAGGTAGGTTTTAGTATTTTTTCAATTAGAATTTAAAATATATCATTCACTTATTTCTTCAGCATACACATACTAAACACCTACTGTAAACTAGGAATCATTCTAGGAAATGAAGATCAAAAAATGGAGAAAAACTTACCTATCCTAATGAAGGTCACATTCTATTGTGAGCTAGATATGAAGATCAAAAAACAGAGAAGTTACCTACCCTAATGAAGGTCACATTCTATTGTGAGAAAACAATAAACAAAAGAAAAATGTGAACTATCTATTTTCAGGTTAGAAATGAGTATTTTCAGAAATGTAAGTTAAAGGTATAGAAAAACAACATTATTCTGTTTTTGTTTCAGTCAAATGGTGAACTAGCTTCACCTGTTGGTCCGTTCCTCAAAAATCAACCCTAGGAAAAGGTAAATGAGAGGGAAAAATGATTTCTAAGACACTTCCGTTTTTGTTTTTGTAAAAAGACAAAAAAAATACTCCTTGGCATTTCGAGGTTATCTTAAGCATGTGTGGTTCTGTGAGTATTATGAGAAATTACATTTAAAGCAGAAGACAAGAGAGAATTTTTTCTTAATCTTTTGTTCTATCCTCTCCTGACTACTTTGGATAGATCACTACCTGCTCCATTACTGCAGAAATACACAGCTACAATTGTTAGTGGGTGTTCCAGAGGTAAAATCAGAGCACTTCAGAAGTCTTGACAGAGTAAGAGGTAGATTTTTTTTTTTTAAAGGTACAAACGAACCAATCACTCTGATATAGTAATTTCTACATAGCTACCACTTAAATGCAGAGAAATGGTGGACTGGCCTCTTAATGTTGATTTTCTTAAAGGAACCAGAGAGCGTGCCTAGCAGCACTGGCAGGAACAACAGTGATCCACAGTAGCTCTACGGAAAGTGGAACTTTAGATCCTGGTTTATAATTACTTTCATCCCTCCAGAATCACAGGGCGAACAAAGAATAACCCTGGCCTTTTCCTTTAAACAGGCACAGTGCTTTATAACTTTAGAAGAATATGTGGCTTGAGCTCACAAGCGAAAATAATTAAATATCTGAAAAGTATAACAATCATCAAACAGAGAGAACAAATTAACATATGCACTAAGTCAGAATTAAAGAGACAGATCAAGAATATCAAAAAAGTAATTTTTAAAAAAATCAGGCAAGATATCAGAATGTGAAGAATAAGAAATCATTAAAAAGCACCAAGTACAGGTATTTGGAGCAAAAGATATGATATCATAAAAGGCTATTTCAGTTAGAACAGGGAAGGCTTTTCTAAGACAGAAATACTTAAGCTGAGGACTGGTAATACAAAGTAGTATGTAAATGAGACTACTACATAAAGATCTAAGAGAAGAAAATTCAATAAAGGGAAATGCAGGTATAAAGGTGGATGCTCTGCCTTTTAAAGAACAGCAAGAAGGTCTATCTAGCTATAGTGAAGAGAGCTAGGCAAGAATGGCAGAAGATACGATTAGACAGGTAATCAAGAGTCTGATTATAACCCTGCAGGCCACAGTATTTTCTAAGTTTACCATTCGGGCTCTGGTGAAGATGGTACTTAGAGAGGATACTGGCTTGCAATTCCATATTAGTTACTAAACTGCTTCTTACTGCATGATGCACTGCACAGGTAGGGGACTATTATTATTATTATTTTTTACATTCCTTTATTTTTAAAACACCATGTACCCCTAAAAATATGAAGCACGCTGAATTTTTTTAACATGTGAAGAACATGTAAGATTGTTGCACAGGTACACACATGGCAGTGTGGTTTGCCGCCTTCCTCCCATCACCTCTACCTGGCATTTCTCCCCATGTTATCCCTTGCCAAATCCCCACTCCCCATTGTTCCTCCCCTAGTTTCCCCCAACAGACCCCAGTGTGTGATGCTCCTCTCCCTGTGTCCATGTGTTCTCATTGTTCAACACCCACCTATGAGTGAGAACATGCGGTGTTTGATTTTCTGTTCTTGTGTCAGTTTGCTAAGAATGATGGTTTCCAGGTTCATCCATGTCCCTACAAAGGACACAAACTCATCGTTTTTTATGGCTGCATAGTATTACATGGTGTATATGTGCCACATTTTCCCTGTCCTGTCTATCATCGATGGTCATTTGGGTTGGTTCCAAGTCTTTGCTATTGTAAACAGTGCTGCAATGAACATTTGTGTGCATGTGTCCTTATAATAGAACAATTTATAATCCTTCGGATATATACCCAGTAATGGGATTGCTGGGTCAAATGGAATTTTTATTTCTAGGTCCCTGAGGGGAACTACTATTATGCATATCTAACAGATAAAGTAATGAAAGCACAGAGAGGTTAATCTCCTGACATATTACAGTGAATGGAGCCAGTAAATAAACAGTGGAGCTAGAATTTGAAACCAGACTTTTTAGTCCATGCTTTTAACTACTATGCTAGGCTGCCACTCAAACTGTTTTTAAGAAGGCATTACGCAGAGCAGCAAGAGGCAAACCTACTTACATTACAAATCCAGAACACTTTAAGATGTTTGGGTAAATCATGTGTTTCTTCAACCTCAGTTTCCACACATAAAACTAAGCTTCTTGTCATGGGTACCTTGGAACTACAGTGAGACAATTCCCGCTCCACCCCAAGAACTTAAACTTTAAGAGGAATCAAATAAAGGTTTGTGCCCACATTCTAAAAATCATTTTTATTGCCTGGAACTTGTTTTCTGACAATTGCAGACATCATTAAGACTAATGAACTAACATATACGAAGAAGTTTCCAGGGTAGGTCACAAGGTAAGAGCTCAATAAATAGTTATGATCAACACACAATAAAAGTTATACTCTAGCAGGCTTTTAACCTTGCCTAAACAATATCAGTCTACCAGGTGTTATTGAAAGACAATTAAAAAGGTTGTACCTATATCATTTACAGATAACAGAAGAAGGAACTACGACTAACTCTAAAACTCCTCTATTCTAAGGTTATTTGGATTTTAAAATTAGAACATATAAAATCTATTAGCTCATGACAAAAATATAAGCTATACACAAACTTCTTAAATACCAGCAATGTTACATATTTCATATTTTCATACATGCTAAAGTAAAACAACACATAAACATAAATCCCAAGTGTGGAATATAATGCATTATAAGAAGAACTTGGAATAAATAAATATTCCTTGATCAAGTTTTAGCGCTATTAAAAAAAAAATAAAATGTTAGACATTTACCTATGGAATTGTCTGGTCCTTTTGATCTGGTATATGACAAAAAAGCTGCTAGAAAAAAGATAGATGACAAAAGTTCTGCTCTTCCTACAACTCCTGTTACCTAGAAAGGAAAAAGGATAGGACTTCATATTAATAAAAAATATCTTGAAAGATTACTATATATACTAGTAAAAACAGTTTAATTTCTGTAACCTTTCAAGTGCACATTTCTGTTTCTTAAACATTCTTTGGGTGCCCTCAGGTAATTTGTGTATCTTACATAAATAGAAATTTATTAGTGAATCTAACAGTTTTTAATTATTTTTTTTAACTTACCTTGAATAATAATAAGACTTACAGGAATTTTCAAAACTAGTAGAGATTCTGTGTACCCTTTATCTAGCTTTCTCCAATTGGTTTAACCACTTAAATATGGTACAATATCTAGAATTTAAGTCCTTACATATTTTCTTAAAATATGAGTGTTAACATACCAATGTATCATGAATTCAAAAAGTTATATCTCATAATAAATTTGACAATAAAGTTTAAAAAGACAGTAAACTTTAAAAAGTCCTTTTAAATTAGTATTCATTAAAAAAAGTGGGCAAAGAACTGTATTCATATATATGTTTCTAAACAGATTTTTATGTTCTTGAATGAAAAAATGTTTATGTTTCAAAAATTAAAAATTTTACACAGTAAGAAGTTAGACTTTGTGTACTAGAAAGTTAAGAATTAACTGTACAAATTTAAGAGTCTTCAAATATTTGGATTAAAGTCAAGGTTAAATTTTTTTTCCTTAAAAATGTATACCATTAAAATCACTGCAGGATTTGAAAAAAAAAAGAAAGAAAGAAAAAAGAAAAAAAAGTCAATTCATAGTTTTACTTACTGCTTCTGTGTGTACTGGGTGCACTGCAAAAAGTAAAGAAGCAATCACACTACTCTTGTTGTCCAGAAAAAGTTTGCACACTTTGAGAAATATCACACTAACCACAGCATGAAAAATCATATTCAGGAGATGATATGACATTGGTTTTAGTTCACTTAACAAATAATTTAAGCGAAATGTCAATACTGTTAAGGGACGATAAGACTTGTGGCTTCTCTCCTAAAAGGAAAAACAATCAGTGATTATTAAAGTATCTTGGTCCCACAGGGTATAAAAGCTCATCATTGCATTTACTATTAAAGATATTAATAACTACATTTTACTGAGAAATAACAATAAAATATGAAATGTCCTAACAGTAACACAAAAACTGAACATAGTTTTATAGTCTGTGTTTTTCTATTTCCTTAGTCCACAAGCAAGGTAATTTCCTCCTCTATATACAGTGGTCAGAGAATTAACAGTAAAAGGACATTTGATTATTAATTCCTCTTCAATATAACAATTTTTAAAAATTGTAAGACAATGCCAGCATTGGTCAAGCTGGAGCACAGGATTCTCTCTAAAACCTGCCTCCCTATCTATTGGCAATACAAAAGTTTATGTAACTACTTGCTAGATCTTCAAAAAGAAATATAAGAACAGAATACTTACCAGTTCAATTAAAATAGCGATGGCTCAAAAAGGTACTAATTGTTTTATGAAAAACATCTCCATAATGTATAAATTTGAATATATTAAACTAGAAATTCCCAAATCAGAGAGTAATACAAGAGCAAAACCTTTCTTAGAATATGAAAATAGACACCTTTCTTTGGGTATTCATTCTCCTTTGGCAATAAATCAAATTTCATGTGAAGTACTGACTTTCTTTTTAAACTACGTTACATTTAATCAGAAACCTTTCCCTAAGACAAAATCAAACCAGATTTAAGGATAAAACACACAGTTCAAATATGTATAAAATGTTAATCAAGTTATTTTTTGTAGTTTCATACAAGGGGCATTGACACCATTTGGATGTTTGTTCCCCTCCATATCTCATGCTGAAATGTGAGGAGGTTGAAATGTTGATGATTGGTCCTGGTGGGAGATGTTTGGGTCATCGGGGGTGGGTCCTTTATGAATGGGTTGGTGTTTTCCCCACTGTAATGAGTTCATGTGAGAGCTGGTTGCTAAAAAGAGCCTGGAATCTCCTCCCCTTTCTTTTGCTCCGTCTCTCACCATGAGATGCACCTGCTCCCCCTTCACCTTTTACAGGGAGTAAAACTTCCAAGGCCTCACCAGAAGCCAAGCAGATAATGATGCCATGTTTGTACAGTGTACAGATCCATGAGCCAAACATCTTTTCCTTATAAATTACCAGGTATTCCTTTACAGTAATGCAAAACAGACTAATATAGGCATCCATACTCAGCTTCTTTGCTCTTCTACTTCTTATCATATTTTGCTGTAACTCCCTGGCACACAAGTATAGACTGAAGCCTGTTTATCCTTAATAGGGAACATTAGGAAACACAAAGAATAAATCTTTCCCATCTTGAAATTAGGAACATTTTAGTATCTCTGTACTGAATATATATTCCACGATGTTCTATCACTTAGAACGTTCTTTTCTGATTGCTTAATTCCTCTATATCCTTCAAATTTCATCTCAGGGACACAAAGCTATTTTTAAGGCACCATATTGAATTGATATGATTTGTACCAGAAAGTAGAAAAGGACTCTAGAAACCCTTTTGAGTATCTGAAATGTCACTGTGGCTACAATGGAATATTCTAGGTGAAAGGATGTAGTCAGAAAGTAGAAGGAAATATGTATTTTGAATTGCAGTATACATAATTGTTCAGTTAGGTTTATTAGATATACATATACTATAGGTGATGACCAACTAATAGATTATTAACATAACTAATTATTCATATAATTCATTAAGAATCTAAGATTCCACTGTGACAAATAACCATCAGCCTATTAGCTATCAAGTTTACTTTGTGAAAACACCTAGGGCCACTATGAATCAAACAATTCAGATCATTACTACTTTCAGGCATATTAAAGAAAAACTTAATTACCCATGATATTAGTTGGCAATAAAAACACACGATAGTATAATGAATGAATAAGCTAACAGTTCCCTGTTAATATGAATCTCAATAAAGGAATGGCAAAATCATAATGAGATAGAATATCTGCAGAGGTTACCTTAACACAAGGTATTTTATAGGCCAAATGCCAGAGAAGGTGGCTCATTACAGCCCCCTGGCCTTCAGCTATGGATAAACCAAATAATCACCTGGATGACTAAACAAAAAGCCTCACCCTCCCTCCCACACAAAACAACAACTAAACACACAAACATACAAAATAAGACAAAAATACTGATACCTACATCCTACTCTGAGATTATCTAAAATAGCAGCCTTGGATAGAACCTTAGAAATATGTTTTTATTGTTTAAATGCCCCAGGCAGATTCTAATATGGCAGTCAGGGTTGTAATCCAGTGAACTATCAATAAACAGACTATTACATACCTATTGAATAAGCCCACTAAAGACATAATCTAAACACAGAGAGGTTCATAGTAGTCCAAAGACCCTTAATATGGCAGAATTCAGATGGCTTAGGAGCATGTCCTAAGCCCAAACAAAACGTGTTTTTTAAGAACTACATTAGCACAAAAATTCCCGTAAGATACGGGCAGACATATGTATCTTAGGCTATCATTACTTGATGACATCAACAATTAGATCTTTGAAAATGCTCATTCCAGGCTTATCATAAAACCTATGACACCTAAGAACTATCTAGAATAATTTTCCCCTAATGTCACATTTGTCTACAGGGAGAGAATATATGTCCTTCAGAAAACACAAGGAAATTACACTCTTCGCTTTTAATAAACGGTGATTCTAGTTTGTCCATCCATTCTGTCAGAGCATATTATGAGTCTTTTTCTTAGTCTGTTTGCTTATGGGTTCTCTGAACAAATTCAAATTTTCAACCTGCAAAGCTAAGAAAATCACTAAATGGATCACTGACACCACGGTATGCGATATGTGTGTCACTGCTCAAATCTCATATCAAAATATAATCCCCAATATTGGAAGTGGGGCCTGGTGGGAAATGATTGGATCATGGTGGTGGATTTCTTATGAATGGTTTAGCACCACCCCCCTTAGTAATGTATTCACTATAATGAGTTCTTGTGAGATCTGGCTGTGTAAAAATGTGTAGCACCTCCCACTTCGCTCTCTTGCTCCTACTTTTGCCATATGAAATGCCTGCTCCTGCTTTACCCTCCACCATGACTGGAAGCTTCTTGAGGCCTCCCCAGAAGCAGATGCTGCTATCCTTCTTGTACAGCGGTAGAACCGTGAGCCAATAAAACCTCTCTTTTTTTTTTTTTTAAATAAATTACCCTGTCTCAAGTATTTCTTTATAGCAATACAACAGCCTAATATAGAAAATGAGATCATTTAATCTGGCCAGCTAAACTATCAGTTCAAAATCTCAACATTATGACTAAAATCACAACAGATACTAGCATATATTGAGGGAATGGACATATACTTCTGAGGCTCTCTGGGGATCAAAGGTAGGGGTAGAGGAGAATAAGCTGTCTAGAATAATGTATGGTAGGGCCATATTTTCCCCTTATTATCAAAATATTTTTTTCAAAAGTTAGAATTAGGTGAACAAAAAGGCAAATAAGGTCTTCTTACTAAACAAGACAAAAATAATTATTATGTGCTTGTGATCAGAAGAATGAAAGATTCCATTCCTAACCTTGAGAGGTTTCCAAATTTGGGGAATGGGAAAAGAGGCCATAATGACCAAGAAACAAACTATTAATATTAGAGTGTTTACATGTTACGTTTTAACAATTTATTCAATATCTACCTGTCATGTACTGTAGATACACAAATTCATTTATTTATTCTTAAAGTATTATCCTCTTTTACAGATCAGGAAAGTGACTTTCCATCTAAAAAATGTATTCCCACCTATTTCACATAGCTAATACATGACAGAACTAAAATTAGAACCCTATCTATATGATCTCAGGCTGACAAGGATTTAATCACAGTTTAACAGTGACCTTCAAAACAGTAAAAATACCCTCATAAAAATGAACCAAATAGATGAATAAAATATTAAATTATTGAACTAAACTTTTGGGTTCTCAATATAAAACCTAAATAACTATTATGTAAGAGATAAGACAAGATTTAAAATTTTTGAAAATTATTTTTTCTGCAAGAGAAATTGGCAATATGTGTAGTTACTATTTTTACCCTTAAAGTCTTATCTTTTTATACTGAAGTTGATGTATTTTAAAATGTTGAAATAGATCATATCTCTTTTCCCTTACTCATAAAACAGAAAAAAAAAAAGAAAGTCAATCAGCAAGAAATAGGCTTGTATTACACCTATTGCTCTCCCTATACCTTTGGTTTTCACACATATATATTTTATTTTTAAGAAGTTAAGTTAGAACTACCTATTGGGTACTATACACACTGTCTGGGTAACATATCTGTACCCCAAACCTGAGCATCACACAATATACCCACCTGCATATGTAACCCTGTATCTAAAAGTTAAAATTAAAAAAAAAAAAACAGAAGTCAAGGTACACAGCCAAATAAATAATCAAGTATTCTGCTTTAAAGAAGATAACATTGTCCTCAACTTCCAGGCCAATTTATTACAAACATATTACATCTCATATAAAAGTTTTAGGGTAAAAAATCTGTAATTACTATGATGATAATGTTGATAAAGAATTAGAAGTAATAAAATACCAACATATTTCAAAATCTGAGACATGAACAAATAATATATAAGTAATTACTTACCTCAGACATGGGGGTTCCCCAGAAGTCATTCTGAAATAAAGTTTTTAAAGGTGTAGATGGATGCAGATCTTTGTTATCCAGTATTGCTGAAACATCATCAAAAACAAAACCACAAAAAAGGCTGTTCCAATAGCAGGCAGTAACCACACCTACTATCAAGGTTATTTCTTTGAGGTTAATATCAGCCATCTTTTCTACAAGCACTTCTGGACAAAAACTAGAAAAAAAATCATGAAGATAAAATAAAATAAGCAATATATTTATTTCAAGTAAGTTCAATTTTAGTAGGTGGATAAGTAATTGCATATTAATTCTCCAGAGAAAAGCTCAGCTAAAATGCCATCCACTTCTAAGAAGCATAAGCTAATCACCTTGTTGAAACTCACCCCTCCTCTCTAACTGGATGAAGCCAAGTAACCTTCTCTCCTATTCCAAGGCAGAAGACTGGAGAGTTCCTTTGTGGATTATTTAAAACATAGGGTCTATGATAACAGAGACACAAGTGAGAACAAAGGCAGCATAATGAAAATAAAGGTTAAGTAAAAGTCTGTCTACATATTTTAGATTGAGACCCTCTATCCGTCTTCTACGGGGCACAAAATTCTGTAAAACTTTACAACACTGAAAACAAACCGGATTCTAAAAGCTTCCGGAAATAAAAAACATTCCAATAAGTATCAAGAGTCCAAAATCATTTTTTTTTTCAGCAAAAGTGCTATAAGCTAGAAACAAAACAAAATTCCCTTCCAAAATAATAAAGAGTAATGTTTCAAATTTCTGAGAAATAATGATTTCTAAACTAAAATTCTGTATTAATAAAACTAAATTTCCCAGGTGAGAAAGTAGAATAAAAACATGTCATTTAAAGTCTCAAACAATTTACTGCTGATGTTCCTTTTCAAGAAATTAGGAGAGAAGGTACACTAGTAAAATGAGACAGTATATTAAGAAACAAAGATAAACAAATCAGGAAATGGGATCCAATATAAAACAGCTATATATACATGTTATAATTTAGAAAAACCTAATGAATCAACTCAGGATATCTATCTTTGGGTAGGTAAAAATCAAGTTTTGTGTACAGGTCAGAAACCCCTCTTCCCGTAAATAATCTCAGACCACTGACTTGCTAACATCAATTCACTTTGGGTGACAAACTGTTGTTTGGTTAAATGTTCTAACCACAGTAAAGTTTGAAACTAATAAAATGAAAAAAGTAAATTAAACCTGTGGTTTCAATGCTTTAAAGTATTTTTGGGAATAAACCTTTACAGTATATTTGGGAATAACTTAGGTATCTAATTTTTAGAGTATTTGCAATGTTTAAGAGAATCTGACAGCCTGAAGACTTTGGTAAATTAGCTGCATAACTCTAATTTAAAAATATGTAATAATATGAATAAACACAATATTAAATTAGGCATCTCATTTTTTTAGAGTTAACTGCAACCTTTAAGAGAATCTGACATCCTGGAGACTGATATATTAGCTGTGTAACTATAATCTTAAAATATATAATAATATTATAATAAACTACTGAGTAACTTGTAGATTTATAACTATAGTTGAAAAGTATAATTTAGCTAAACATACAAATAGTATTGGAATTTTTATAAGAACTTGGGATTTGCTATAGTTTTATTTCCTAAATTTAAGCCATCCTTTAAGTATTGAGAAAGTTTTCCTTAAGTTAGGCATCTGAAGTACTTAAAAACGAACACATTCAAATTAATTCTTCAATATAAATATCTTTATTTGATACATATATACAAATATATAGGTATGTATGTATTTGGTTCTTCTGTTAGTTGTGCCTGGGGTCACTCATGTGCTTATAGTCATCCCATGGGTTGGCTAGGGCTGGATGGCTTTTAAAGGATAGATTTCTCAGCTTTGAAAGCTAGTCTCTGTTACTTATTACCATATCTTCTAATAGGTTAGCTTGGGCTTCTTAAATGATGATCTCAAGACAATAGGAGGACAAGATTCATTGCACAAGCTCTTCATAAGGCTCTATTTAATGCGTATTTTTAAAATTATTATTCAAGCAAGGTACATCCTGAATCATGGGGAAGAAGTTATAAAAGGACCAAGATAAAATTTTTAAGACTCCCCAAAGGAGCGTGGTATAAGAGAGAGGGAGAGAGAGCATGTCATGAGCTCAGTTGTGGAGTCATCTTAGGTTACCTCCAAGAGTCACTTGCAAAGTAGAGGTTGTGGGTAAGGGACAGATTTACACAAAGGGATAGAGGGGGACACGGTTCACTGGGTACATTATTGTAAACATGTATTCATGTTAGTTGTGAGAACTCCTAGTTTTTCCTAGGCACAGAAGCATACTCACAGATGCACAGTTTAAGTGGATGGGATGACTGATTTCTGTTTGCTTACAAAAATGGGATGTTACTATATATGTGCACAAAATCCAAGTGCAATTGGAAATGTGAAAGGAAAATAAAACTTGGAATCCCAATTCATTATGCCTAAAGAAAAAAAATAGGCTGAAAGCTGAGTCATGCGAGAAACTGTCTCTCCTTTTGCTGTTAAGCAGATAGCTGCAAATAAAATGTTAAGTATCTCCACAGGTAGCTACTTTACGTTAACCTTATCTTACGTAAAGTGCTGATTTACTACCCCACAAAAATAGATAATATTTGTTCCAAATCTGCTCCTATTCTCTTGCAACATATGGATGGATTACCATATTTTCCCTTTTTCCCCTCCATTGGATTTTCCCCCTTTAAATACTGAAGCCCTCAAAATCATCTTAGAGAAAGGAAGAGACTACAGACTGTTTCAGCGATTCAGTGTTTATTTCTTTTGAGCATGTCCCTAACCTTGGCAAAATAAACTTCTAAGTTGATTGAGACCTGTTTTACTTTTCGGTTTACAAAGACTACTCGTGAGCTACAGTATAGATATATAAAACTAAAAACAATCCCTGCACTAAAATTGTATATGTGTTCACTTCTTGTAATAATTTAATTGTAAAATTGTGCAAACAATAAATCTACAGAAAAAAATTATATGAATCTGGAAATATTTAGTCAGAAAAGTCTTCTTAGTTTAATTTCTTGGGAAACTGAGGAAGTCCTCTCAATTTCATTATCATTAAATCACCTTTTACGGGAACAGTAAACTATTACGTTTAAATTTTGTAAAACTTTGGCCTGCAAAGTCTGTATTCACAGACTCCCTACTAATCTTTCCAGTTCCTCATGGTGAAGGAAGACAAGTGTCTGCTTGTTGCATACTCACTCCTGTCCATGAAAATAAGGCAAAACAAAATGTTTAGGATACACAATGGATACAAAATGGCCATGCTTTATTTTAGAGATTGAAGAAGTAAGTAAGGTACTATGAATTTTCTCGATAAGTCAGCAAAAAGGAATTAGAAGTAACATCTAAGGAATATAAATTCATTGCTACAGAGAACAAAAGTAAGCAATTATAAAAGGTGAGGATATCTTGTGAAGTGATTTTGATCAGATAAAACTGTTCACAAAAGTCTAGGGCAGAAAGAAGGCGGGTCCAGACAAGTGTTCTTGTAATAGGCCACTTATAAAATTGTCATAGAAGTCCCAACTCTTGATGAAATCTGACTGATGCAGAAAATCTGATGAAAAATAATAGAGTTTTGGCAGTTTTCCTTAAAAACATACAGCGAGTTAGTGAACTAGAACTTGAGTTAAATTTCCCAATTCACAGTTAGGGACAAACAGACCACAACGCATGAAAACTTAGTTGACATGTTCAAGTTACAGCTGACTTGTTCAAGTCATAGCTGACTTGTTCACTGCTGTATCCCCAGTGCCTAGCACAGGGAACAAGATAAAAAATATTTTTAGAATGAGTTAAAGAATAAAATTTAGATAAGATTTTGCTTTTAGTTATGATTGTCACTGAGACCTAGGCTACAATCTTAGCTCCATCGATTATTAGGAAATTACTTAACTTTTATGAACTTGTTCTCACTTCTGAAAATGTAGAATAAAACTTACCATTAGAGACCAGGCACCTTGAGTTTATGTCTATGAGCAAGAGGGTGGTGGAAGTAAAGGTAGAAAAGAGTAATACAAACAAAACAAAACTTGTAAGTGAATACATAAAAGTAAGTTATAATGAATGAAAAAGCAAGAAGAAAAACGAGGTGTTACAGTAAAAAGGACAGATTGCTATTATGAAAATAAACATGCAGTAGTAAGTGTAGTGTATTTCTTCTATGAAAATAAACATGCAGTAGTAAGTACAGTGTATCACATGATATGTGTTCAATAACCATTAAATTTCATTCCTACCATTGTCAGAGGTATTTGAAACAGAGCAACTACATCTTGAATAGGGACTGGGTAAAATAAGGCGGAGACCTACTGGGCTTCATTCCCAGGATGTCAGGCATTCTAAGTCACAGGATCAGACAGGAGGTCTCATAAAGTCATGAAGACCTTGCTGATAAAAACAGCATGCAGTAAAGAAGCCAGCCAAATTCCACCAAAACCAAGATGGCGAGAAAAGTGGGACCTCTGGTCATTATCACTGCTCATTATACACTAATTATTATAATGCATTAGCATGCTAAAAGACACTCCCATCAGCTCTATGACAGTTTACAGATGCCATGGCAATGTCAAGAAGTTACCCTATGTGGTCTAAAAAGGTTAGGAACCCTCAGATCTAGGAATTGGCCACCCTCTTCCCAGAAAACTCATCAATAATCCACCCCTTGTTTAGCATATAATCAAGAAATAACTATAAGAATCCCTAGTCTAGCAGCTCAGGCTGCTTCTCTGCCTATAGAGTAGCCATTATTTATTCCTTTACTTTCCTAATAAACTTGCTTTCGCTTTACTCTATGGATGCACCTCCAATTTTTTCTTGGCATGATCCAGGAACCCTCTCCAGGTCTGGATCAGACCCCTTTCCAGAAACACTATCCCACGTTAAATTATGAATTAAAAACACTGAACATGAAGACTATTTAATTCAAATTATTGAGTAAACACTTATAAAATTAAAACATGATAATATTTAATGAAAACAGCATGATTGAAGAACAAGCACTTTACAAATACTGGTTTCCCAGAATGTGTGAGGAGGTAGTATAAAAGTTAAGAATACGTCCTCTAGCCAGAGAGATCTGTGTTCAATCACGTTATTTAAGTTAGAGTACTCAGTTTTTTAACCTAGATGGAAAATGAGGACAACGTAAGCACCTATTTCACTGGATTGTAATGAAGAATAAACAAGATTATGAATAGTATTTGGTTATAATCTTTCAGAAAAGCAGTAAAATTGTTCCTATAAATCTGTCATTAAAATTTATCTCACAAAACCACTAATTTTTTACTTTATGCTGAGCTACTTATTTTCCTCAAATAAAAAGAAACTCATTACTTATTTTCAAAAGGAAAATTTATTGTCAAGTATAATTTTTTTTTAAAAGCACGTTTAAAATAAAGGTATAGATGAGAAGCACTGGTCCAGATAGTTGGAAATGTCATTTAGATTTAAGTCTACAGCTTCTTAGGAAAGTTAGCTAGAAATGTATCATCCTCCAGCATGGCTGTTAGCAGAGGGATGGGCAAAACTTGCACGACTAAGAGTGGAAAACACCAGAGAAGGCGCTTTCATGGACGGGCACCCTAGGTAACCAAGCAAGTGACAACAGTACAGGTGAGTCTTTGGCTCCCTTCTCTCTCCAACCCGGCAGTGGCCCGGACACGTACTAACCTCTCCACTCTAGAGCCTTCACTTCATACTAGCTCCACAACCTTCAAGCCCCACCATCCGCCAAGGGAATTGTACTACAGGTAAGGCGGGCGGGGTCAGAAGATGCCATAACCTCTTGTCAATTCTTCGCTCGCCCCCAAACAGGCTCACGGCGGCGCGACTCTCACTCGAATTACCAAGACAGACTCTGATACCAAACAAGGCTAAAACTTTTTTTCCCCCTTCTTACAGAAGGCGCTGGACGCCGCTTGCAAACGCCCGAAGAGAAGGCTTTGTGTTCCCACTTTTTGAGAATGGGGCCAGGCCCTACGGCCCCAATAACAAGCTTCTCTAACCCGGGACTGCTCCCCTCAACCCCTCCCTAGCCGCGGACCGACAGCTCGACTTCACCTGGGAGCGGTTCCGTCAGGGGATGGCTTAGGAAAACCTCAGGAAGAGCAGCCCCGCGAGTGACGCCACTGAAGCCACAGTCATGGTCTACCTCGTTCAGACCACCAGCTTCTACGCGCCTCAGCCGCTGCGCCTCCCGCCTCTCGGCAATTCCCCGCCGCCCCGGTACAGTCGCAGCCTTCCGCGTTGCATGCCGGGAGCGCTTTACTTCCTCTTCTCAGGGACTTCAGTTCCCAGCATGCATAAGCTTCAGGCAGAACTGTAGTCTGGGATTTGTAGTCCTCATTCCATGCCTTCTCAGCGTCCTGAACACCGACTCCTGGGACTCCGGCGGAGAATCTAAACGTAAAGCATCACTCATGGTCGTGAACTGTAGGCTCTCTTTGCATCCGGGGTCTTATTCTGGCCTTGGCGGAGTAGGGGATGGTGTCGCCTAGCAGCCGCTGCCGCTGTGGCTTGCTCGGGACCCTTTGGCGGGACCCAGAGTCCGCGTGGAACTGCAATAGGGATCTGTCAGGGCCTGCGGCCGGGTCCAGCCTGGTGGTTGCGATAGTGAGGGACCTCCGCTGGTTGCCAGGCTTGGTCTAGGTGGGTGGATCCTTGTAAGCAGGAGCAGCGAGTCGCTTCAAGCTCAGGTTCTTTAGCCTCCGGGCCCCTGTGCCACAGCGTAGCTACCCCGCCCCTTCCAGCCTTGGGTCCGCAATCCTTCTGCCTTGCTTCGGTTGCTGTGTCTCCCGTACAACTTAACTCATCCCAACTATATGTTTGCATTTTTTTTCAGCCCCAATTCTGCTTCTCCATTGTCAGCCTTCCACAGACCCTCGCCCTTGGCACGATTAGGGTGTTCGCGCGCGTTGAGGGTAGGGGGTGTGGAGGAGGGGACCCAGCATCTTAGTCCTAACTTAGATTAGTTTTAGCAAGGAAGCCGTCACATTTTATTTAGCCGGTACACTCTGACGGTTGGTGCCGACTGCTATAATTTTGATCGAGGCTGTTTTGCCCACTTGTCTGTGTTGCAGCTAAGGCATAGCTCTTTGCTAACATCAGAAAGTTATAATGAAATAATCTGCCAAAAATGTAAACTACTAGAAAACCAACAATGCTGTGTACCTCGAAAATGCTAATATCCACCTGTTTTGTTACAGAGGTGGAGCACAGTGAACGAATTCAAGATGCCACCTAATATAAACTGGAAAGAAATAATGAAAGTTGATCCAGATGATTTGCCCCGTCAAGAAGAACTGGCAGATAATTTACTGATTTCCTTATCTAAGGTGTATAATTGATCAATAATAATAGATATATGCATTAACTTATGATTAGTTTATTAATAAAGTTTTGCAGGACAAATATAAGTTGTCACAATCTGGAAGAGTTCTTATATTTTGCTTAAATGTTATAAAATATAAAACAGTTCCTTTTCTGTTTACTTAGGTGGAAGTAAATGAGCTAAACAATGAAAAACAAGAAAATGTGATACACCTTTTCAGAATTACTCAGTCACTAATGAAGGTTTGTATATAGTAGGTTTTAATGGTAGGTTTGGCTATTAGAGGAACTATAAAAATCTTTTCTTATATAAGGTAATCTTTGTGAAAATACTTGTTATCTATATCACCATTCAAAAATGCAATATATTTAAATGTGGCTTAAGAATTGTAGTGTGTAAAACATTGCTAGTTTCTACTTAAAGTTTCTAAAAGGGTGTGTAGGGGAAACAGAATGAGTATATTGAAAAATTATATAGGGAAATACATCCTGAGGTCCAAATGACAAATGCAGACAATGCTTATAGGGATTTGTTAAGAGGGGAAGTGATTTAAGAGGTGTCGGAAGACTTTGCAAAGGATGAAGACTGAGGAGTAGTTTTAGTGAAGTGGAAGGCAATGCAGTGGTAAGATAGTAAGGGAATTCTTGAGCTGTTGGTTACCATAAATAAATATTGAGAATAGGAAATATGCTTATTCTTTACATTTGAGGAAACAAGGTGCAGCAAGTTTGTAGCAGGCTGTAGAGAAAACAAATCTTGGATAGGAACTTTGAGATAGGCTGTGGAGGGCCTTAAAGATATATTTTATGCTATCAGCAATTGAGAAGGCAGTAAAGGTTTTTGAACCACAGTTGATAGGTACAAAAATATGCCTTAGGAAGGCAAAACAATATATTATATATGGCAAATAGAAGGATATTGGAGCTGTGTAGACATCACATTATAGAGAAGTTTAAACATGAAATTATGTATTAGAATAATAGCAATTGGAACAGAAAAAAAAGTAGTGGAGAAACATTACAAAGGGAGATGTTGCATTACTGGATGTAAGACTTGAGGACTTGAGGTTAAAGGGAGAATCAAAAATATTTCATGCTATTAAAAATCTAGAAATTGTAGTCTTAAGTAAGAAAGTTGCCTGGCATGGTGGCTCATGTCTGTAATCCCAGCACTTTGGGTGGCCAAGACAGGAGAATTGCTTGAGTCTAGGAGTTTGAGATTGGCCTGCATAATACAGTGAATAATACAGTGAGACCTCGTCTCTATGAAAAAATTTAAAGTCTTGCCAATCATGGTGTCATGCACCTGTAGTCCCAGCTACCCAGGAGACTGAAGTGGGAAGTTTGCTTGAGCCCAGGAGGCAGAGGTTGCAGTGAGCTGAGATCGTGCCACTGTACTCCAGCCCGGGTGACAAAGTGAAGCCCTGTCTCAAAAAAAAAAAAAGAAAAATTATGTATTTGTTCAACAAATATTTACTGAAAATCACCACTTGCCAGCCATTGCTGACACTAAGAATCATAATAAATAAAATTTTTGTTTTCAGTGCTTACATTCTAGTATAAAGGCATATTGAAATAACCTTTTTTTAATGTTTAGATGAAAGCTCAAGAAGTAGAGCTAGCTTTGGAAGAAGTAGAAAAAGCTGGAGAAGAACAAGCAAAATTTGGTAAGCACCTTGGAAAAAGTTTATGGTATTAAATAATAAATCCCATTTCTTCATTAAGCTATAGAAAATAAAATTTATTCTATAAAATATATATAGTTTATTTTTAATACATAACATTTATTTAATAATAAGCAATTCTAGACTCCTATTTTATGGATCTGCCATATAATTCTTTTTGATACCTTATAATCATGATGGAATCTTTTAAAATAATTAATTTTGTTATTGAAATTTATTTAAAAGTTTGTTTTGTGGTAGGTAATGATTGAAAATATTTGTCTTTTTTTTTAAAAAAAACAGAAAATCAGTTAAAAACTAAAGTAATGAAACTGGAAAATGAACTGGAGGTACGTCTTTTTGTATTTCCTAGGATGTAATTGTCATAAATTTTATTTTCATTGTTTTCAAATTTTAAAATTATTATTGGCTGGAAAAGTTACAAGGATGATAGTAATCATGGTAATTTGTTTATTCAGTATACATTCTCCATGCCTATTATGTGCCTTATATTGTACTAAGGATTGAGCATACAGTTGTGAATGAAATTAAAACAGTTAACTGCTAGATGGAGCTTGCAGTCTTGGGAAATATATAGAAAGCTTACTAGTAACTGAGGTGGAGGGTGGGTGGGGATTTTGAGGAATAGTGACCAAAGGGTTTTATAGAAGTAATGTTTTACAAAGCTGAGAGCTAAAGTATGAATGTATTGTTGAGGAACTAAATACATTCAGATTCCTGAGAAGGTAGGAATGTAATAAAAATGGATCAGCCTTTGAAAGAAGGAATACCCTTTTCTTTGTGTTAGGAGAGGAGGAAGAGTAGATGAGGGGAGGAAGAGTGGGTGTATGTAGAAGCTTTTATGTTTGTTGGCATAGGGCCTGGAAGTTGAGAAGTTGGTGATGATGTCATCTGTTAGAAAGAGTGGGAGATGGTGTGGTCACATTTTAAGAAAATCAGATAAAATTTGAAATATAATGGAGAAAAGACTGGAGAGTTGGGGATCTGCAGTCAGACAGATTTGAGTTCTAGTCCTGATTCTTTTACTTGTTAATTCTCTGAACCTGGATGACTTGTTATTTTTGATTGTATATCCAGCTCCTGGGAAAATGCCAAGCACTTTCAATAAATACTCATTAAATGAATTATGGAGCTGAATCAATTCTGTGTTAGTGTTTAGCTAGACAACTGCTATATAATAGAAGAGTAGGACAGTTGAAGATATTGGCAGGAAAGTGGTTGAAGTGATGATTATGAAGTCTTAACTGAATAGATAAGAAAGTCAGGATTGGGGTTGGATGGGCAGACGGGTAGGGATAAGGAGGGAGAGGTCGAGGGATTAGAGTGTCCTGTGAGGTCAAAGGACAGGCATAGTGGGAATAATTGAAAGAATGTTTCTGGTTGGACAAGGATCTGATGTTGGTGTGGGAGTGAGAGACAATAGTGAATTCAAGAAACAAAAAAATAGACTAGAACAAAAGTTATGTGGAAATTGCTTAGGTGGAGATTTGATGAATGTCTGTGAGCCACATGCTTAAATTCCCAGTGCATTTTGCAGAGTGACTGGGAAGTTGGTGCCTTGCTGCTGCAGTGAGTAGGTAAAGACGGAGAGCTGGATATCTTTTGAGAAAGCAGCTGAGGTTTTTATAGGATGATGGAGGAATGATAGGAATGATCACCTGAAGTTGTAGGGTAGAGTAAACCTAGAAGTACCAACACCTTCTCCTGACCCTAATGTCTATGGGATGTGAAAGAATGAGCATCTTCCAACTGAAAGACTTCCAAGGGCATTCGCGTCCTAAAGGATCCAAATTGGAGCTAAGGCAAGGAGATGGAAAGGATGATTCAGTAAAGAATCTGAGGATGTGAAATATTTATCTTGGAATTTATCTTGGAAGAGGACTTTAGCACAAGGGAATGCTTTTTGAAGGAGAGAAAGAGTGTGAAAAATTTGATTAAGGTAGAGGGAAAACAGAACTATATGGTGAGATAAATGTGAGACAGGTTAGATGACCAAATGATTTGATGTTCTGGGACATGACCTAAATTAACAAGAATATGTGGTAAAATGGATTTAGTTGGCTACAAATCTTAAAGATAAATGAAACCTGAGTTGTTCAATAAAGCAGCACTAACGCTAGCTATTTATATTTATATTTGTTAAAATTAAAATGAAAAATTAGTTCTTCAGTTGCAGTAGCCACACTTCAAATACCCAAGCATAGCTGCATGTAGGCTACTGAACTGGACAGAACAGAGAGAGCATGTCCATTATCCTAGAAAGTCCTGTTGGACAGCACTGGTCTAAATAGTCCACAGTATGAGAGAAAGGGCAGGTTAAAGCACTAAGCTTCACTGACTGCGGTGGAGATTCTTATGGTTTGTACACAGGTTCCAGATCTCTGAGGCTCAGGAACCTTTGCCATTAGTATGGTACCTGTTGGCCAGTGGTTACAACAGAATGATTAACAGTCAATTCTTTATAGCTCTGGGTGGCTCAGGAAAAGTTTAAGGACTTACTAGCTGTGAACTAAAGCTTAGGTAAATTAAATTAAAAAAAAAAAAAGATTCTTAAGTTAATATGATTTTAAATATCTGCACTGAAATATAATGAAAATTTAAAGTCAAGATAATTTGCTTATTGTTGAATCATTTGAACTTCAAAATATAAGGGGATTAATTTATACTTTGGGTTTATTACTTTGAGATGGCTCAGCGGTCTGCAGGTGGACGGGATACTCGGTTTTTACGTGATGAAATTCGCCAACTTGAAAAGCAATTAGAACAAAAAGATAGAGAATTGGAGGACATGGAAAAGGAGTTGGAGAAAGAGAAGAAAGTTAATGAGCAAGTAAAGCACTTTTTTTCCCCCATGAATCTTCACTGTTCAAGTTACCTGGCTTTTTATAATTATTGGTAACAATATCAATTTTTATATTGTATGTTATATTTGAGGAATGACATACACTTATCTCTAAGATTTTATAACACTGTTCATTTTATCATCACAAATTTTAAAATATAATGGAACAGGTACTTCTAGTGAATATGACTTGAAGATTAGTTCTTTATATTTGGAGGTACATTTTTCTCAGGATATATCACACTTATTACCTAAAATTGATGCTTTTGTCTGGGAGATTAGTGTCAAGAAACTAATAGACTTGCGTAAAGAAGTGATCTTAGTGTCATAGTTTATTTTGCATAAAAGTTATATTTGTTTATTTCAATGTATTTATATGACTAGTAGATTTGGAAATGAATCTTTTGATGATATATGCAATAATGTTTAATTAAATTTCTTGTTTTTGGTTGTATCTTTTTATGTGAGATATATATATACATATATATAGTTTTTGAAAAGTGTTAATGTTAGCATTTTATCAATTATATTTAAAATAACATGTTTAATACATAGTTTTTATTAACTCATGTTATTCCTTGTTGTAAACTAATAATTCTTGTGGTGTTCCCTTGAATTTAGTTTTAGGAAAAAAGTTTTTTGCAGATAAACTTGTGTTTTCTTGAAGAAAATTTCCTATTTTACCTCAGCTTCCTATTTAATGTTTTATTTATTTATTAACATTTCTATTTAACATTTATTTGTTTTTTTATTTCATCTCAGCTGTTAGTAAACTTAGTAAAATTTGGTGCCTACATGTGGTAACTGTCCTGTCTCTTAGAAACATTTTTTACCTTTGTGTCCTTTAGGTCATTATTGTGTTATATTCTGTTTATTTCATTTTGTCCATTGTTCTCTCAGAAATAGAGGGTCATACATTTTAAGAAAACAATGATATGCTATTTAAGAATCTATCTCACTTGAGACCCAGAGTTCGAAACCAGCCTGGCCAACATTGCAAAAACCCTGTCTTCACTAAAAATACAAAAAAAATTAGCCGGACCTAGTGGGGAGTGCCTGTAATCTCAGCTACTTGGGTGGCTGAGGCAGGAAAACTGCTTGAACCCAGGAGGCAGAAGTTGCAGTGAGCCGAGATTGCACTACTGCACTCCAGCCTGGGCAACAGAAACGAGACTCTGTCTCAAACAACAACAATAACAATAAGAGCATCTATCATAAATTGATTTGTAAGGAAAAGCATTCCTTACAAATTCCTTACACGTATCTATTTTACTCCAAAAATTTAAAGAATCATATAAAAGTTAGCTATCAAAACAATATGGTAGAGAAAGTATGGATTGATGCCACTTAAATGTTAAGAACAAGCTCTTAGAGCATTATCTGGTTAGTTAACTCTGCAAAACATAACAGACCTGTGGATTTTTTAATAGTTATAAAGGATCTAACTTATGATATTCGCTGGTAGAATTGCTTAGGGGGATGCCTATGGTTTTCTTGACTTTTATTCTTTTATTTAGGCCTGTATCAGTTGACTTATTCATACCACACACCCTTAGCTAATCAGAACTACCTTGTCCATTTATATCTTAGACTATTATCTTTACTCATAGTCACACACAGAGAAAACTTAAATATATGTCCTGTGTTCCTTTTTGGCTAAGTTCCTTGAGATGAAATACGGGTATAGTTGCTTTGGTAAATACTTCTTTGCCCTTAACCAGTCATTCAGTTTTAATGAGTTTTTACAGCATACCAGAGACTGTGCTAGTTGCTGGTGATATAGTGGGCAACTATGTTCTGCTTCTCAAGGATATTCAGTCAATAAAGCATAACATAGTGATAATATGTTACTTAGGGAGATATATCAGGACATATTCTGGGATACTCTGGAGAGGGATGCCATAATCAGTCTTGAGGTTCAGGATGTGATCTGTGAACTGAGACCTGAAGTAGAAATTAGACTGGTAAGAGGAATAAGGATGTATATGGTGGTTAAAGAAAGAACATTCTGGGTAGAAGGTAATGAATTTGCTAAGACCTAGAAATAAGAGATGTTATGGAGTATTTAGGAAGCTGCATTTATTCATTTTGACTGGAATATAAGTGAAAATAGCTTCCATGGAGTCCTTACTATGTGTCAGGAACTTCATATGTATTAATTCATTATTGCTTATTTGATACTTATCATATGAGATGCTGTCATTTCTACCATGATACAGATGAAGAAATGGAGACAAAGAAAGTGTAATTGCCATGGTTACACAGCTTATAAGTGGTAAAGATAGGATTTGAAAACAGTCTTACTTAAGAGTCTGTGCTAAAATTGCCTTCCCAGTTTTAATTGTTATGATCCTCTGGAGAAATAAGCAAGGGCCAGTTCCTGATGAATTTGGTTCTTTTCCTAAAAGGAGTCAATGAAGAGTTCTGAGCACAGGATATAATAAGATCTATACTTTCAAAGTTTACTGTTCAGGCAAGCCCTAATGATAGCATTTGCCTGAGACAGACAAGTGTGAGAGAAGTAGGTGTAATTGGATGTGGTGAATTTGTAATTGGTTGGGGGAGGAAACGGAGGATGGAGAATTTGCCTAATTTTGTGGGTTGGGCCACTAAATAGGTAGATAGTGCCATTCACTAAGGAGAAACATAAGAGGCGTTTGGAAAGTTTGAGATTATTTCAGTTTTGTAGATGTTGAGTTTGAGGTTCTTCTGGGCATATTCAGAAAGGGTTATCTGTGGTAATGGAAATCACAAGACACTCTGGGCAGATGATGAGGATTTATAAATCAACAATGTAGACATAATTGAAGCTGGAAAAGTGACTGTAAGGCACCTCTCTGAGAAATATCTATAAAGCAATGAAATTGGAAGAGGTGCTTCAAGGAAAAGCTCAAGAAAGGAGAAACAGAGTGTGATGTTTGGAAAGACAAGGAAAAAAAGCATCGGTAGCATTAAATGCTTTAGCATTAAGTTCTTGGCTTCTCTTGTAAAAGTTTCTCAATTAAGAACACAGTGGGATTATTAACTTCCAATTGATAGTAATAATGATATGCATACTTCTAGAATTTGTATTATACTTTGTATTTTGTTATAAACGTTAAGTTTTGTATTTTGAAAAATGTCATATCTTCATAAAGATTGTAAGAAATACACTGTTGGTGGGAATATAAATTAATTCAACCATTGTGGAAGACTGGCAATTCCTTGAAGATCTAAAAGTAGAAATGCCATTTGATCCAGTAATCCCATTATTGGGTATATACCCAAAAGAATATAAATCATTTTCTTACAAGGATACATGCATGCATATGTTCATTGCAGCACTATTCACAATAGCAAAGATGTGAAATCAACCCAAATGTTCATCAATGATAGAATAGCTAATGGATGCTGGGCTTAATATTTAGGTGACGGGTTGCTCTGTGCAGCAACATTTGATCAGGTGCACATTTACCTATGTAACAAACCTGCACATCCTACACATGTACCCCAGAACTGAAAAGTTGATAGAAAAAAAAAGAAAAACAATAACCAGCCACATACCCTTCATATAGATTCACTAGTTGTTAATGTTGTGCCACATTTACTTTATCTTTTTGTCAGTATCTTTACACACACATATATTTGCCTATCTCTTGTTTGTTTAATCACATTTTTTGCTGAGTCATTTGAGAGCTAATTGCAGATACAAGACTTTGTACTTAAATATTTCAGCATGTCTGTTTGAAAAAGAAAGATGTTCTCCCACATCAACACGGTATAATTGTCAGGCTCAGGAAATTTAATACTGATTCAACACCATTATCTAGTCCATAATCAGATTTCTTCTAATGGCCCAATAATATCCTTCAATCACCCTATCTCCAATATCCAAAGTTCCATCAAGGATCACATACTACATTTGGTTATTATAGACTTTTAAATATAGTTTTATACCATTGTGGTTCTATCTTCTCTTGAATAAAGGGGAGAAGCAGAAAAATGAAAGTTCATAAGAGGAATGAAATTTGGAGAATAGGTGAAAAAAGACATCATAATGTTTATAATAATGTTTGCCATTTGGAGAAACAAGAGTCACAAATGAAATCACTTATATGTAGACAGAGAATCCTTTATATTTTTTTTGCGATTCAATTCACTGATCATTGTGCTAAGAGCTCTATATACATCTTATTTAATTCTTATGTCAATATATATGAGAAAACTGAATTAAAGAGATACTAAGTAACTCATTCACGCTTTACTAGAAATTGGTTGATGAGGGACATAAATCTAGGCCAGTATGATTTTAGATGGCTTCTTCTAACCATTGTGTTGGTATTGCCTTATATTTCTAAGTAATTTATGTTCACTGATAGCAATAATGGTCTAGCTATGACATAGAAAAGTGAAATACAAAGATGTTGGGAAGAAAACCATTTTATTTGTATTTTTTTGGGTGGAGCGGGTTTATATGTTTCTGTATTCTTTGGTTAGAGTTTGTGTGTGTGTGTGTTCTTTTTTATTCTTTAAAATGGACCTGTTTAATACGTCTTAAATCCTTAATTTTTGAAAATTTTGGCCTATTATTTATGTGTTAGGTTGATATTAAATCCTTAATAGTCTAAATATTTTTACTTTATTAGAGAGGACTTAAAATTTAAGTAGATAAGCTGAATATCTGGCTTTATACTGCTGATGGCCAGACACGGTGGCTCAAGTCTGTAATCCTAGCACTTTGGGAGGCTGAGGTGGGTGGATCACTTGAGGCCAGGAGTTCAAGACCAGCCTGGCCAGCACAGTGAAACCCTGTATCTACTAAAAATACAAAAATTATTCACTTATAGTGGTGCATGCTGTAATTCCAGCTACTCGGGAGGCTGACGTGGGAGAATCGCTTGAACCCAAGAGATGAAGGTTGCAGTGAGCGGAGATCACACCACTGCACTCCAGCCTAGGTGACAGAGAGATGTTATCTCAAAAAAAAAATTACTGCTGAAATTTAACTTATTATTTTTTTTACTATTTTAGTTGGCTCTTCGAAATGAGGAGGCAGAAAATGAAAACAGCAAATTAAGAAGAGAGGTTGGTAAAAAATTTTAGTAGCTATGGTGGTTCAACAAAGGTACTTGTTAAAAAGTTTACATAAATTTATATTTTAACCGGGACTGGAGTCCTCTAAGTAACTAATGTTTTCAAACTGATTTTATGGTATGACTTTGTCTCAGGGAAATAGAAAACAAAGCAAAATGTGAGACTGTTAAGTACTACATTCATTTCAGGTCTATGCAGGTAAATCTTTTGTTGTTTTATAAGACATTCTTTGCTAGTTTTCTAATTAAATAGATGATTGGATTTCTATTCTTATTTCTCTTACCCAGAATCCTTTAAAAATTTTTGTTACTTATGAAATCTTACAAATTCTGATTATCATTTGGTTCTACTGAGCCAAATAATGTTAGTACATTGTTTATTCTGATAGAAGTTCTTAAGTTTCTAGCATAACTGAAATACTCTTTGTTTTGATAGATAATTAGTATCCTTACTTTCTTTGGTTATTCAAAATAATGTACATCCTTCTCCTAACTTTTTTTTTGTTTTCTTTAGTCTCTAATTCTTATTTTTAATTATGTATTGCCTTTCTCATTTCTAAATACCTTTTTCCTGTCCTTTTCTGGAGAACAAACGTCTAAAGAAAAAGGTGAGGCTTTAAGGGTGGTGAAATCTTGGGAATTTCAAGATATGTTCTGACAGCACTATTTAGAGAATATAATTTTGTTATTCTGAATAGTTTCATAATGCAATGTTGTGTTTGGTTACCTTCAGAATGAACAGCTTTCTCAGGATATTATTGATTACCAGAAACAAATAGATTCACAAAAAGAAACACTTTTATCAAGAAGAGGGGAAGACAGTGACTACCGATCACAGTTGTCAAAAAAAAACTATGAGCTTGTCCAGTATCTGGATGAAATTCAGGTAAAATGGCTAGAAGTCAGTTCAGAGCAATGATTCCTATAAAACTTTAATTTCCATTATAATGTAAATCTAATATTTAGCCGTAGGTGTAAATTCTTTGGTCTGTCATTATATACTTGCAAAACATGAAATAAATTACATCTTTGAAGTCATAACTTTTTAACTGTTCTTTTTATATTTGCCTGCCTTGGTCATTAAAAACAATTGAGGTCCTTGTGTACAATTTTCTTGATATTCAATTTGATTTGATTGGTCAATGCCAACTCATACTAAAGGTCTATAGAAAATTCTCTCTTTTTTTTCCCCAGTGGACACTTAATGGCTGCATTTAATTTTAATTTGGTTTAATTTCAGTTTTTTAAAATTATTTTTTAATTAGAGTGTCTTTAATGCTTTTAGACTTTAACAGAAGCTAATGAGAAAATTGAAGTTCAGAATCAAGAAATGAGAAAAAATTTAGAGGAGTCTGTACAGGAAATGGAGAAGATGACTGATGAATATAATAGGATGAAAGCTATTGTACATCAGACGGATAATGTAATAGATCAGTTAAAAAAAGAAAATGATCATTATCGACTTCAAGTAAGAATTAATTTTAGAATGACTTATTTATTCAGACTTCATATTATCTCATTACTATTTATTTGAGACTAGAAAGTACTATAACTTTCTAGGATGTGAATTTTTGTCTGTCTTTTTAATACCATAATATGTTGCCATGTTGATGTATTTGCCCATATGTGTTTCTCCAATCCCCTCACAAACACTGAATCTAACAGTCCAGGATGTATAAATGATACTTCAATGAATGTGTAGATAGCAGACATGTACAGCTCATAATTATGGGGTTTTCTGCAAGACTCTTGAAAATCCTGTGGATCATAATGTTTAATTTTATCTTAAAACAAATGCATTATAAATATATTAGAAACCAATACATTGTTCACTGTTTATGTGGATTAAACTTGTTTAAAAGGTAATGTTTAAAAATAAAATTTTCTAGTAATGAAAGATAATTATACAATTATAAGATCCAGAAAATATTAAATGTCACCTTTAATTCCAGGATGACTTCAATGATAAATATTCTTATGTAATGTAATGTATCTATATATATGTGTATATGTGTATATAAGTATGCATATGTATATGTGTGTATGTATATATGTTTATATATAATGTATATCTAAATATGCACAGGTGAAATATATATCACATTAATTTGCAACAACTCTTGAATTAATTGTCTTCTTTTAGGTGCAGGAGCTTACAGAGCTTCTGAAAGCAAAAAATGAAGAAGATGACCCAATTATGGTAGCTGTCAATGCAAAAGTAGAAGAATGGAAGGTATTTTTTCAATTGACATAATAACTTTTTCATTTTCTATTTTAGATTTAAATTTCAGTCTTATTTTTGTTTAAATGTCATATTTTTAAACATGAGTTTATTTTATTTCTTGGCTAGAAAAGCTCTAAAACTCTCCTTTGTGATCTCTAGCTCATTTGTTATTGAATGCCCTCTTTCACCTCAATGAGTTGAACTTTAAACTTTTTGATAGAAGTCTAACTCCAAAATATATTTATCATCTGAAATATATAATTCTAACTGTATTTAAATTTTTCACTTAACTCAGTTACCTTGTATACATTAGTGAAATATTTGCAGGTTTAATTTTAGTTTTTCGGACTAAATGTCAGATTGATCACTGGGAATGGGAATAAGCAAAGGGATAGAGTCACTTGGGAATCCTTTTCAAAATATACCTCTCTTCCTCACCACCACTCTCCAACCTTAACAAAATTGTCAGGCCTTACCATATTAGAAGTTGGGATTATGATGGTTCAATATTTGAAAAACATCAGAGATGATTCTGAATGAATAATTCTAATTTTAAAAGCTATCACTTCTAGAGTCATTGCTTTCTAGTAGGGTTCACATAAATCTTGTTGGCATTTGGAATTGGTTAGCATCTAGGAAGCTCAGATAACCTATATTTAAACAAAAGCAGTAGCAATGGCAATAAGGCCTATAGAATCAGTCAGGCATCTGTAAACTTTATATAAAGGGCCAGAGGGTAAATATTTTGGACCACCTGGTCTCTGCTATAACTAAACTCTGCTTATAGCATGAAAGCAGCCATAGAAGATAGATAAATGAGTGAGCAAGGTGGTTTTCCTGTAAAATTTTATTTACAAAAGCAGGTGGGAGACCAAATTTCACCTGTGAGCTATAGTCTACCAGCCCCTGGAAAAAACAGTTTTTACCACATTTAATGTTGGCAGGGGTAAATGGTAACATATTGTATGTATTCTGCACTTTGTTTTGACTTAATATCTTTTTTTTTTAATGAAAGAGAGAAAGAAAGAAAGAGATTTTAGAAAAAGAGAGAAAAGGAGAAAGAAAGAAACAGCAAAAGAAAAAAAAAGAATGAAAGAGAAAGAAAGAGGAAGAGATTTTAGAAAAAGAGAGAAGAGGAGAAAGAAACCGCAAAAGAAAGAAAAAAATGAAAGAGAAAGAAAGAGGAAGAGATTTTAGAAAAAGAGAGAAAAGGAGAAAGAAAGAAACAGCAAAAGAAAGAAACAGAATGAAAGAGAGAAAGAGGAAGAGAAAGAGGGAGAGAGAATGGGATTCTTGTTTTATTGCCCAGGCTAGAATACAGTCTAAAAATGGGTATTAAAAACCTCTTTTATGCCAATAATCATGTTTAACAATGGAGACAGGAAGGAATAGGGGATGAAAATAACAAATAAGCAGCCAACCAATATTTTATTTAAACCTGTGAAATGCTATGAAATTGCTGGGGAGTGATTTATTTCCAGTTATGGGGTCACTTTTAAAATA
>CAUYQU010005956.1:0-13914 GCA_963574635.1 Cheracebus regulus
TCTGCGCTTTCACTGGGAGCTACATTCCTGAGCTGTTGCTAATCGGCCATCTTGGATCTCTCCCCTTTTTTTTTTTTTTTTTGAGGCGGAGTTTCACTCTTTTTGCCCAGGCTGGAGTGCAATGGCGCTATCTCAGCTCACTGCAACCTCTGCCTCCTGGGTTCAATAGCTTCTCCTGCATCAGCCTCCCGAATAGCTGGGATTATAAGCATGCACCACCATGCCCGGCTACATTTTGTATTTTTAGTAAAGACATAGTTTCACCATATTGGCCAGGCTGGTCTTAAACTCCTGACTACCCCGGCTTCCCAGAATGCTGGGATTTTAGGCATTAACCACAGCTCCCAACCAGGAAATAATGTTACTTAAGAAGCAGAAACACCTGACATTTAATTCTGGATACATAATTTATCACTGTAAGATCTTAGACAAGTTACTTACAGCTTCTGAACCTCAGTTTCCCTAGAAGTGAAATCGCGGTAATGATATCTACATTTTAAGATTGCTCAATAAATTCAATGAGATAACAAATATGAAATGTTCATCAAATAGATTTCTTTTACCTTCTTTGGAGATTTACTACAACCATTTAATGAGAAAATCTATCTAGAGGTTTCCAGCCATTGCCTGAGAGCTCACAGCAGCAGCAGTTTGAGCTGCACGAAGGAGACCCAAAGTGTTCCTTCCAACATTCCACACTCCCTTCCACTGAGCAAGGAAAGACCAGAAATCTTTTTATCTAAAGAAGGATGTGAAAATAAAGGGAGAAGAACTGTTAAGTTCTTTCTCTCCCAATAAAAATATTCTGAAAATGTGTAATTTGAGATTTGGCTGTTGCTTCCTAATAACTGCATGAATATTTTCAATTGTAAGTGGGATATGCCTCTACCCACGTAATTCTTAGTGACAAATACCAGTTTCCATCTTATCTTCGTGTAATAGCCAGTGATAAGATCCAGCTGAAGGCCGTGGTAAAACTTATCCAACACTTTGGTTGGGTCTGGGTAGGTGCTGTAGCAGCTGATGATGATTATGGAAAATATGGAGTAAGAACTTTTAAGGAAAATATGGAGAATGCCAATCTCTGTACTGCATTCTCTGAAATCATTCCCAAAGTCTATTCCAATGAGAACATGCAAAAAGCTGTTGATGCTGTAAAGACCTCCACTGCCAAGGTCATTGTGCTTTATGCATCTGATATTGACCTCAGTCCTTTGGTGCTAGAAATGGTTTACCATAACATAACTGACAGAACATGGATAGCAAGTGAAGCATGGATTACCTCAGCCCTCATTGCAAAGCCTGAATATTTTCCATATTTTTGTGGAAGTATTGGATTTGCAATACCAAGAGCTGACATATCAGGATTAAGGGAATTTCTTTATGATGTGCATCCTAGCAAGGATCCAAATGATGTCCTGACCATTGAATTCTGGCAAATGGCTTTTAACTGTATTTGGCCTAATGGTAGTATTCCATACAATATTGACCATAGAGTGAATATGACTGGTAAAGAAGACAGATTACATGCCATGTCTGATAAATTCTGTACTGGAGAGGAGAAGTTGGAGGATCTTAAAAATACCTATCTGGATGTGTCTCAGCTAAGAATTACAAACAATGTCAAACAGGCTGTGTATTCTATGGGTTATGCTCTGGATCATTCAAGCAGATGTGAAGAAGGTCATGGGCCATATATTCCTGGAAACACCTGTACATATACACCTGACTTAGAGTCTTGGCAGGTAAGTCATTGTTTGGTGTATGTTTGACATAGCTTGATAATTATAAGAATTCATGTCATTAAAACTATTGATTTGCCTTTGTACTTAGTAGACGTGATCTCATCACATGCTCACATAAAATAATGACTTGCTTGTGTGACCGAAGTGGGCATTTTGAAGTATCAGTTTTTTTTAATGGTTATTATTAAGTTTGTTGTGAATGATAGAAAACCCCCCAAAATAGTGCTTTAACCATGATAGCTTTTTTCATTCATGTAAATGAAGTTTAGAGATAGGCATTCTAGGACTGAAAGAATGGCTTAGGGGCCCACTCCCTATGGTGATATTTCACCATCCACAATATGAGGGTTCACCTCATAATCTAAGATGACCACATGGGCTTCAAACATCATGTCCACATTTTAACCAATAGGAAGGAAAAAGGGCAAATATGTGCTTACCCCTCCAGTTAAGGATAATTTCTAGAAATTACATATAATTCTTATATCTTATTAGCCAGAATTTTTTCATGGTCATATCTAGCTACAAAGGAAACTAGAAGATGTATTCCTCATGAAGTATGGGAGGGGCCACACCAAATTTGCTGAAAGATTGGACCTGGAAGTGTTTTACATCAAATAATTAGAGGACAATACAAAGAATGATTTAAGTCACAATGGTAAACTGAGTCTGGTGGTTGATAAGAAGAGGGATTTGAGTGGAAGAGAGGGTCCATGCAGGCAAGTCATAGAATATAAGGTTGGAGATGATGAATAGAAATGGTGGTATTGATGATAGAAATGAGGAATAGGGTTTATGGGATAGTTTTGGATGTGTTGAATTAGAGGTGATGGTGGAATTTTAATGTAGGAACATATTGAAAGTTTAGAATATGGAATTAGAGGTCAGGTGGGAAAGGTTGGTCTTAGAGATCAAGATTTGGGAGTTCTTTTGTAGAGATACTGGTTGAAGACAAGAGAATGAATGACCTGCTTTACAGTCAGAGAGAGAAAATCAGAGGATCAAGGACCAAACTCAGGACCCAAAGGAAGCCAAGGGAGCTTGAATTTCAAGGAGGGGTTGATCAAAAGTGTCAGGTATTGAAGAAAGCCGAAGGAGAACGTGGTTAGAGGAAAATCTCTCAGACAGGGCAAGAAGAGTTTTAGTGAGGTGAGAGGTTTGGCAGCTAGATCACAGAGGTTAAGAAAGAAAGGAATACTGAGAATTGGAACAAAAAGGCATCAGCTCATTGTTAATGAGAATAATAATAATGTAAAAAAAAGGGAATATAGAGAGCTCGTTCCAGAAGACTGGATTGGGAGTGGGAAATTCTAGTTCATTCTGTGGTGATTTTATTGTTCATCTTTCAGAATTTGAGAATGTCTTGCTATCACTCTTTCCTGTAATAGCTACTCCTCAAAGTGCATTTAAAATATGATTTTACAGATATATATGTATAAAACATGTAAACATGTAAGAAGCTTATCTATTATGTATATATACTTCTGTAATGTTATGTACCAGAACCTAGCTCAGAGATTTCTAATAATTTCTATGTTATCTAATTCAGATTTGCTCTGGAAAACACAACATATGAAAATTCTGATTTTTAAAATAAATATAAATGTAATCATGCATCTTCCAAAACGATTCTTTGCTTAATGGAAAAGCATTTTATTTCTTAAATAGGAAACTCCCTAATGGATTAAGAAACAAACTATTTACAAACCTTGCATTTATTCTGGGTTTCAAGGTGCACATTCATGTAGAATGTAAAAGGAGGCCGGGGTTTACTACTGAGATTTTTAAATTCATTTAGCAAAAAAAAAAAAAAAAAAAGTCAGTGCTATGCCTTGTCTGCTTTTCATTTTTCCCTCCCCAATTTTCTGATAAAGCAGATCTTTCATTTTTCTTTTCTACTGACCCTTCATGACATAGCTTTGATTTTAAGACTATTTTGGGGTGACCTTGCAGAGGGGAAGTATTTTTTAGGCTCTCAAGATGATTCTTGGAATCACAGGTCCTTCACAAGCAGGAACAGACCTGTCAAATTGTCTCATCCCCAGAGTCCTGTAGGCATGCAGCCTGGTCTGGATCCCCAAGGTTAGAAAGAAGTAGGCTTAAGATTAGCTTTGCACTTCTAGAATCAACAACGAGACTCTCCTTTAGCAAAATTCCTCTCTACGTTCTCCATGTTATTTTCTTTGTTCATTATCTTCAGTCAGGTATCCTGGGTTTCCCAGGAAATCACAAAGCTTCCATGGAAATTCAAATGGAAACTTTCTCGGCCTCGTGAGTACTAGAGACAAAGGGCTTTGTTCATCTGTCATATTTGTCTTTGCTAGCTTCTCCATTCAGTGTGTACTGATGTGTGTCCTCCTGGGACTCAGAAGGTTATTAGTCGCGGGGAACCAATATGCTGCTTTGACTGCATTCCATGTGCTGATGGACATGGAAACCAGGTAGAGATGGTAATTTCTTCATTGATATGAGGATGCCATTAGATCAAACATGCTTTTTGCAAAGAAGGCCTAAGGAGCCTTCTTTACAAATAGATGTGAATAACTTATAACAAAAATCATTAAAATCCACCAAATTATTGGATGTTTATGCACTGTGAAAGAAACATAGTATTGCATTTCAGTTCTAAAGCTGCTACAGTTGGAAAAATACCTACAACCTTGAAGTTAATAGAGGAAAATGCAAAATAAAATACATGAAATGTGAAATATGAGTAGGATTCATAAAAATATTTAAAATCATTTGTTTCTGAAACAAATGCTAGTTATATTCATAATTGGAAGAAAGGGAATTAGAGTACAATGTTTTATTGAATTATCTGTAATTTGGCACTATAAGATCTAAAATTTCATCCCTAAAGGCAATTGGTTTAAGGTCATAAGTATGCAAAATTTGTAGGACATATGATTTCTGTAACCACTGCTTTATACTTCACCATGGCCTGCCAAATTGCTGCTCTTTATGACCAGAATTTTAACTGGGCTTAGTGTGCTCAGTCTTGTGAAGCATGTTGGAGCAGGTTTATTTTTATCTCTACCTTCTGTTAAAGACAACACAAAGCGTACTTGCCTTTTGTCAAATGGCCCTCAATAGCAATTCTTTAAAAAAGAATTTTGAAAATGTAACATTTTCCCAAAATGGAAAACAAGAACTATGTAACCTGAACAACTCCTTAGACCCCACACAGCCCAGCCTCTGCATAGAGTTACATCCAGGGAAGTCCAGTACATCAGTCAAAAGTGATTAAATGGGAATTGCAATCTTTCCTGCATCTTTCAAAGAGCATGAAAGAGATCAATTTCACAATCTACTTTCAACTCATATCAAATAGCTTTTTCTTATGTTCTGAGATTCTCTCTTAGAGCCTCCACCCAGCTAAATGCTCCAAAACTTCAATGTCAAGCATCACGTAGGTTCTTCTCCTTCTTCTTCCTCTTCCCCTTCCCCTCCTCCCCTTCCCCTCCTCCTCCTTCTTCCTCCTCCTCTTCTGCTGCTGCTTTTCCCTCCTTCCTTCCTTTCCTCCTTCCTTCCCTCCTTCCCTCCTTCCCTCCTTCCCTCCCTCCCTCTCTCCTTCCTTCCTTCTTTTTGTGAGTCACAGTCTTGCACTGTCACCCAGGCTGGAGTGCAGTGGTGCCATCTCAGCTCACTGCAACCTCAGCCTCCTGGGCTAGAGTAATCCTCCCACCTCAGACTCCCAAGTAACTGGGACTATAGGCATGCACCATCATGCCTGACTGATTTTATTATTTGGTAGAGACAAATTTGGTTTTGCCATATTGTCCAGGCTGGTCTTGAACTCCTGGGCTCTATTGATCCACCTGCCTCGGCCTCCCAAAGTGCTGGACTTACAGGCCTAGGCCACTGTGCCCATCTTTGTTTTCCTTCTCATTCTTAATTATTCTCTGCCTATTCCTTCAAATCTGAGTCTGGAGGGCGAAGAGAGGAAAAGCTCTGAGTAAGCAAAGGCAAAATTGTCTTTCATAACGGTCATATTGAATGAAATACAGAAGACACTTGTATTTTAATCAGCCTTATTCCTGTCACAGTCCTCTCAATTTTTTCTTAGTACCTTTAATTTTTTTACATTTTTAAAATTTGTGGATTGCTCTTGGGTTTATGAAGATACATACCACTCTTCTCAACTGGACAACTGGAGTAGAAAGAAAGAAGCTTGTTACTGGAAAAGGCCAACTCAGGAAAGGTTGAAACCGAGAAGAGAGATTGACTTTCCAAAACTGAAAATAATTTTCAATCTGTAATATTATCTACACATTCTAAGGCCATTTTATCACTATTTTTTTGAGATATTATATATATTCTATATAAAGGGAATTTCAACAAGTCCCCACTCTAGAACTATGAGGGCTCTGGGATATTCACAGTGGAAAGAGACAATTGGATTTCCTTGCAGTCAATTCTTTGTTCTTTGTTCAATAGGTCAAAGGGAGTGTGAACAATGTGGTGAAGACTATTGGTCAAATGCACAGAAGAGCGAGTGCGTGCTGAAAGAGGTGGAATACCTTGCTTATGATGAGGCCCTGGGATTCACACTTGTCATTCTCTCTGTCTTTGGGGCATTTGTGGTCTTGGCAGTCACGACCGTATATGTGATACACAGGTACACTCCCCTGGTGGACGCCAATGACTGGCAGCTAAGCTTTCTCATTCAGGTTTCTCTGATCGTCGTGCTGCTGTCGTCCATGCTTTTCAGTGGTAAGCTACACAGTTGGTCCTGCATGGCCCGCCAGATCACTCTGGCACTGGGCTTTTCTCTTTGCCTGTCTTGCGTTCTTGGAAAGACTATTTCACTGTTTTTAGCCTACAGAATTTCCAAATACAAAACTCGATTTATATCCATGCACCCCCTTTATTGGAAAATCATTGTGCTAATCTCTGTTCTAGTGGAGATTGGCATATGTACAGCCTACTTGGTATTGGAACTCCCCAGGGTATACAAGAACATAGAATCTCAAAGTACAAAGATCATTCTGGGATGCAGTGAAGGTTCCATGGAGATTTTGTTCTCCATGTTTGGGATTGATGTCTTCCTAGCCTTGCTATGCTTTCTCACAACTTTTGTGGCTCACCAGTTACCAGATAATTACTATGAAGGAAAATGCATCACCTTTGGGATGCTGGTCTTTTTCATCATCTGGATCTCTTTTGTCACTGCTTACTTGAGCACCAAAGGCAAGTTCAAAGTGGCTGTGGAAATATTTGCAATCTTGGTATCCAGCTATGGTTTATTGGGTTGCATATTTGCTCCTAAATGCTTTTTATTTTGCTGAGGCCATAGAGGAACACCAGTGAAATTGTTGGTGGAAGAGTCTCCACCACAGGTAAGAGCATCCAACTGACCTCAGCTTCTGTGAGCAGTGAGCTTAACAATACCACAGTGTCAACTATTCTGGATGACTAGAGTTGTTATTTACATGTGCCCTCTAAAGCTGCAATGATGATGTGGTTCAGCATTCCCTTTCAGGTTGCTTCTACAGCAGCTACCTGATACTCTTGACTAGTGTTGAGGATTTGGGTTCTGGAGATGTAGTTTTAGCATAGTATATCAAATCTCCTACTATAAGATACCATTTAGCATGAACCAGAAAACGTTTTACTATTGAAGTTAAAAACTATTTCATTCGAACATTTCAAAATACTCTGGTATAAGGACTATGTAGTAGAGGATATAGTAGGAACCAATTATCTAAAATGATAGATAAGGCTGGGTGTGGTGGCTCGCCTGTAATCCTACCACTTTGGAAGACCAAGATGGGTGAATAACTTGAGGTCAGGAGTTCGAGACCTGCCTGGACAACATGGTGGAACCCCGTCTTTCCTAAAAATACAAAAATTAGCCAGGAGTGGTGGTGCATGCCTGTAGTCCCAGCTACTCAGGGGGCTGAGGTGAGAGGATCACTGAAATCTGGGAGGTGGAGGTTGCAGTGAGCCAAGATCGCACCATTGCACTCCAGCTTGGGTGACAGAGTGAGACACCACCTCAATTTAAAAAAAAAGACAGATAAAAAAATTTAGCTCTTGAAAGTTTTTGTTCTTATATCATGGTTGTCTGATCTAGAATTTTACCTAAAACAAAATCACCTAGTGAGGACCAAGAGAGACATTTTGTTCTACATTCTGTTAATGTACCTCTGAAATACACAGCTTTCCTCTGATTGAGGTGAGAATTACAGCTCATGAAGCAGGGGGTTTGGAAGAGAATTTATATTTCAAAGGACTCTGTGACATACAGAGGCTATTGAAGGAATTTCAGTGTCAACAAAACTCAGTTTTTTTTTTTTTTTGAACATACATGGAAGTAGACAAGTTTCTCCCAGAGAGAAGGCAAGTCTACAAATCTATCTGCTACAGATTTCCTGGGAGAGAATATGTGGTAAAGTACCTGAGTTTTAAAATATCATCACTCTGCCTGAAAAAGAAAAACAAGAAATTAAGAGTTGGCAAAGCAATTATTAAGAAGATTGTATAGTGAAGACATGAATAGCAAAAAAGCAAATGTTAACCTAGAGCAGGTATTAGAATGCAAAATTTTGTAGGATAAATTGAGTGATAGTTACTTGCCCTCTGATTATGTAGAGTTACCTGGAATTTAATTTCCACGTGGAAATGTTATAAAATGTTTTCAGTCTTTTTCCAGATGTGAAATTTTGAAAATGACCTGTATATATTTATGTGTATATGAATATGTGTAGAAAAACAGAATTTGTAGAATTGCTGATAAATAAAAAATTCATGTGTATATTTAACTCTAGAAGGCTGGCAAGACAAGAAAGAACTCTCTCTTTAAGATAATGATGTTTGTGAGTCTCAGTTAAGCAAGCTGGGCCGAGATTCATGTAGGCTCATGGGAGCAGAAAGTGAAAGTGTGATGACTAGTTTAGCAGGACAAGTCTGTTGGGAACTTATTTACCGATTTTTTTTTTTTTTTTAAGAATGATCATTCTAGACCAGACAAAGGGAATGAGCTTCCTGTAATTTAAATACTAAGTTTACATCAAGGTTCAGCAAAGCTCAAAATGACCCCTTTGTTGGAGAGTCAATTGTATTCCAGGACTTTCTGAGAACGCATCTATTCACCTTTCCATCTCCCAACCCTTCTACAGTGCTTTGCACCACAGCCCTTAGAACGGTTAGAGGAGAGCCTGTATCACAGCATGAAGGATGGGGAAACTGCTTTCTTTGGCCCTTTATTGGACCCAGGGAGGAACACTGGAAAAGAAAGAATGCTTTGTCAAAGTATAGAGCAATAGGAAAATGAAAATCAGTAAGTTAATTTCTTATTCAGGTAACATTCAGCTTCAGTATTCTCAATGATTTACCTTGAGATTATAAACAAAAGCTGAAAGGTGGCTCATCTTTTGTCTTCAAAATATTTTACTTTTATCTTCAAAATGTTTACTTTTATCTTCAAAATATTTTAATTTCAGGGTAATCCTCTTCTGAGATGTTGATTATTGAATACATGGTCTCTAAAAAGATAATTCCAGAAGTCTATTTGGGTAATATCAAAGACTCCATTATCTCCTTTCATTTAGCATGGCTTAGTAATACTGTCTTATCAGACTTATGTTCCTCAGATTATTTTTTTTGATCAGCAATAGGTTTGGGAAATTAAGTGAAAATAAATGTCATTAAAAATAAAATATCAACTGAACTTGCATGTTTAAAGTTAATATTTACTTATACAACTTTACAATTTTAAGATACAATTTTCATCTAAAATTGTCTGAAGTTATCATTTGTCGATTTGGTACACATGTACTGTTATAGAAACTGGCTTATAGCATTAAAAACGAATAACATATGATTGTCAAAGGATGATGGTCTAATTTGTAGTATTATTTTATTCTTTGTAATTAATTACTTAACTATTAAAATATTTCCCATAAATAGAAAAATGTTTTCTCTTTGGATGAATGCATCATGTAAAAGTCATTTCTACTGAAAAAACAATAACCGAAATCTCTATCAGCACATGTTGTTTTGTAAGAGAATCTAATTTAGAAATTGTTAGTGACACGCCCTGCTGTGGATGAGCACGTGCGGGTAACTACAAACTACGCCTTGGGGAAGCAGCTCAGAATTAGTTTCGGGTGTTGCAGGTGTTGCTGGGTTGGGAGTAGTATGAAGATTAATTGCTTGAAACAAAAAAAATACAAAACGATATTTTGCTGAGGGCTGACATACACACATGCAGGACTGAGCTCTTCTGGTAAATGAGATGTTTATCGGGGCTGCTCAAACCCATCCCATAAGATTAATTCCTTGCATTAAGGCAAAGATAATTCCTGATAGAAAGTGAATATACCTTCAAAAAAGATAAGATATTCTCACTGCCAGATTAATTTCCTTAAAACTCTGCTCTGATATCGTCTCTTCCCTACTCATCAACTCCCAGTGGTCCTGCACTATCTATAGCACGAGTCTAGCAGTCACAGTCTGACATTCAAGACTCTGAAAACGTTTCCACTTTCTATGTTCAATAGTTATCACCTGCTACCTCCCAGCCCATATTCTTTTAACACAGTTCACCTGCACTCTTGCAAGTTCTGGAACTCACCTCTCATTTTCTTGATTTCACACTAGTCACACGTGTTCTTTTTCCTCTAATGCTCTAATAGCTCTTCATCCCTCCCTGCCTACCTCCTTCCTTCCCTCTCTGCTTTTTTCCCCCTCCCTCCTCAAGGGCTTGATGTGCACCGGACTCAAAGTTAGACATAGAAGATACACCAAGATGAGACATTGCTCCCCATCTCCAGGTGCTTGCCATGTTTTGGGGTGATAGGTAATAAACCAACAATTACACTGTGATGTGATAAAGCTGTGATTGTGGTAGTGTAGAGGAAGGGCAGAGTGAGTTAAGATCAAGGAAGGCTTCCTGCGTGAAGAGTCACTTGAACAAATTTTAGAGGGACAAGAAGGAACTAGTCATATGAAAGGAAGACTAACTAATGTCTGCACTCTACCTAGCCTACTACTTGGAGCATGGTAAGTGTCAGCGTCCCATCCTTTTTTGTTTGTTTGTTTTGGGATTTTTTTTTAATTGGTTTGTTTTTTGTTTCCCCCGTTCCTTTTTTTTTAAAAAAAATGAAGCATTGTAGGACTATATCTGTGCCTCTTTCATGTCACTGGCCACTTTCTGCCTCATACTAGGGTTATCTACTTTCATGTCCTGGGTCTAGGTCTACAGTATGAATTATTTCATCAAGGGAACTTGAAATCTGTGTATGTATGCATGTCTCTCTCTCTCTCTCTCTCTCTCATCTCTCTCGTCTCTCTCTCTCTCTCATCTATCCATCCCTCTATCTTTGTGGCCTTTTCATATAGAATATACCTTGTACTTAATTGGCACCTAATCTTTTTATATAAATTTTTTAAAAACTTTCATTTTAGGTTCATGGGCATGTGTGCGGTTTGTTATATAGGTAAACTCATGTCGTAGGGGTTTTTTGGTACATCACCCAGGTACTACGCTTAGTACACAGTTACTTTTTCTGCTCCTCTCCCTCTTTTTACCCTCTACCCTCAAGGAGGCCCCAGTGTCTTATTTCCTTCTTTTTGTCCATAAGTTCTCATCATTTAACTCCCACTTGTAAGTAAGAGCATGCAGTATTTGGTTTTCTGTTCCGGTGTTAATTTGCTAAGGGCAATGGACTCCAAATCCATCCATGTTCCTGCAAAAGACAAGATCTAGTTCTTTTTTATGGCTACATAGTAGTCTGTGGAATATATGTACCACATTTTCTTTATGCAGCCCATCATTGATGGATATTTAGGTTGATTCCATGCCTTTGCTATTGTGAATAGTGCTGCAATGAACATACACATGCATGTGTCTTTGTTATGAAATGATTTATATTCCTTTGTGTATATACACAGTAATGGGATTTCTGAGTTGAACGGCAGTCCTGTCTTTAGCTCTTTAAGGAATTGCCACACTGCTTTCCACAATGGTTGAATTAATTTGTATGCCCACCAACAGTATATGTGTTTCCTTTTCTCTGCAACCTTGCCAGCATCTGTTATTTATTTATTTATTTATTTATTTATTTATTTATGTATTACTTTTATTTTAAGTTCAGGGGTACATGTACAAGTTTGTTATATCAGTAAACTTATGTCATGGGGATTTGTTGTACAGATTATTTTGTCACCCAGGTATTAGGACTAGTACCCATTAATTCTTTTTCTTCATTCTCTCCCTCCTCCCTCCTCCCTTGACCCTCCAATAGGCCCTAATATGTGTTGTTCCCCTCTATGTGTCCATATATTGTCACTATTTAGCTCCCACTTATAAGTGAGAACATATGTTATTTGGTTTTCTGTTCTTGTGTTAGTTTGCTGAGGATAATGGCCTCCAGCTCCATCTATATTCCTGCAAAAGACATGATCTTGTTCTTTTTTAGGGCTGCATAGTATTCCACTCTCTGTCTCACTCTCTCTCTCTCTCTCTCTCTCTCTCTCTCTGTGTGTGTGTACCACTTTTTAAAAAATACAATCTATCATTAATGGACATTTAGGTTGATTCCATGTCTTTGCTATTGTAAATAGTGCTGTAATTAACATATGCATGTATGTGTTTTTATAATAGAACAATTTATATTCCTTTTGGGTATATACAGCATTGCTGGGTCAAATGGCATTTCTATTTTTAGGTCTTTGAGGATTCGCCACACTGTCTTCCACAATGGCTGAACTAATTTACACTTCCACTGACAGTGTATAAACATTCTTTTTTCTCTACAACCTCTGCAGCATCTCTTATTTTTTGACTTTTAAATAATAGCTATTCTGATTGGTGTGAGATGGTATCTCATTGTGGTTTTGACTTGCATTTCTCTAATAATCAGTGATGTTGAGTTTTCTTTCATATGCTTGTTGGCTGCATGTAGCTTCTTTTGAAAAGTGTCTGTTCATGTCCTTTCCCCACTTTTTAATGGGGTCGTTTGTTTTTTCTTGTACATTTGTTTAAGTTCCTTATAGATTCTGGATATTAGACTTTGTCAAATGCATAGTTCGTAAAAATGTTCTCTCATTCTGTAGGTTGTCTGCTCACTCTGTTGATGGTTTCCTTTTGCTGTGTAGAAGCTCTGTAGTTTAATTAGATCCCATGTGACAATTTTTACTTTTGTTACAATTGCTTTTGACATCTTCATCATGAAATCTTTGCCCATGTCTGTGTCCTGAATGGTATCGCCTAAATTGTCTTCTAGAATTTTTACAGTTCTGGATTTTACATTTAAGTCTTTAATTCATCTTGAGTTAATTTTTATGGTATAAGGAAGGGATCCAGTTTCAATCTTCTGTGTATGACTAGCCAGTTATATCAGCACCATTTACTGAATAGGGAATCCTTCCCCCATTACTTGTTTTTGTCAGGTTTGTAGAAGATTAGATAGTTGTAGGTGTGCAGCCTTATTTCTGGGTTCTCGATTCTGTTCCATTGGTGTATGTGTCTGTTTTAGTTTGAAGTTGGGTAGTGTGATGCCTCCAGCTTTGTTCTTTTTGTTTAGGACTGCCTTGGTTATTTGGGTTCTTAAGAATTTTTTTTTTTTTAGACAGAGTCTTGCTCTGTCACCCATGCTGGTGTGCAGTGGCATAATCTCAGCTCACTACAACTTCTGCCTCCTGGGTTCAAGGACTTCTCCTGCCTCAGCCTCCCCAGTAGCTGGAATTACAAGCACCCACTACCACGCTCAGCTAATTTTTGTATTTTAGTAGATACAGGGTTTCACCTTGTTGGCTGGACTGTTCTCTAACTCCTGACCTCAAGTAATCCTCCTGCCTTGGCCTCCCACTTGGCCTCCCAAAGTGCTGCAATTACAGGCATGAGCTATCAAGCCTGGCCCAATATGAATTTTAACATAGTTTTTTTTCTAGTTCTGTGAAGAATCCCAATGGTAGTTTAATAGAAATAGCATTAAATCTATAAATTGCTTTGTGCAGTATGGCCATTTTTATATTGATTCTTTCTATTCATGAGTATGGAATGCTTTTTTGTTTGTGTTACCGCTGATTTCATTGAGCAATGTTTCGTAATTCTTCTCATAGAAAAGTTTCACCCCCCTAGTTAGCTGTATTCATAGATATTTTATTCTTTTTGTGGCAGTTGTGAATGGGATTGCATTCCTTATTTGGCTACTGGCTTGAC